>JABFPM010001207.1:0-21742 GCA_022817325.1 Idris sp. 1 HC-2018 | reverse complement strand
ATCCTTTTTTTCTTTTTTTTCTATCATCAAACACTTTTATGAGATAATAAGGATAAAATTAATAGGCATTTTAGAAATTTAACTGTAAACGTTAATGACCACAACCAAATAATTTAGCACAACAATCCTAATTAACCCATTAAATGTACTCTGAATTTTCCTTCAAAATGACTGTTTGTTTTATTTTTTCAAACATTCATCTGTTATAAACTTTTGTTTGTAACGCGAAAGCAACGGTCAAATTGAATTGTAGGGAATATTAGCTCAAATGAAAAGTGCAGAGCAGATAAATTACAACGTTGTAACGTCTAATTTATGGAAAGCATAAATACATAATCTTGCGGTAAATCAAATGTTACAGATCCAATATTTGATCCAACTAAACACAAAGTAATGAAATTACTATAGTCAATGTATACAGCCAAGCGCAGTCAAAGGAGCGAAAAGGATGTTTGCAAACATTGTTCTAATTTAATCGCAGACACCAGAGCCATAACTCCGCGAACCAGGTCCAGACCAAAACACATCCACGTTGCATTTTATTCGGGTGACTGGAAGCAACACAAAATCTTACACAAAGCAAACTCGCAGTTGTATAAATTTATCCAAAGTACTCATATGTTACTCAAAAAGAAGGCTTTTATAAAATGTTTATGAATTTCGTAATTGCTTAATTTGTGTGAAATTATTATTCAACAGAGAGAGAAAAAGCCAAGGAACGTCTAACAAACTGCATTATCCAGATGGCAAAGATAAATAAGGTTTTCATTTTTTAAAATATCATTCGCAGTTAAATGGTTAAGCTCGCACTCATCATTTACAGACGAATTAGCGCGAAGAATTATGACGTAGTTCTCTCCTTGTGCAGTTAGTAATTTCTCTTCAATGAAGTTCTAGTTTCACTCGGCACAATGTCTGCCAATCTTGGGTAATATTAACACTGAGAACAAAATGTATGACATTTTTATAAAAAAAAGGTTGGGATGTAATTTTATTTTAATTTGTGCATTCTGTTAATATGATTCAGATGTTTCAGTAGAAATAATTGAAATATCGATTATGTTGAAATAAACTTTTATTCAATCGTTTCTCTTTTTGGCCTTTAATATTCATGGAAATGTGATATATATATATATATAATTTTGTCGAAATGATTAATTAATTTATTTTTCAATATGAATTATTAATTTTACGTCAGCACGTCCAATTTGTTTAAGTAACTATAGTGTATAAAGATTGATGCAACAACATTTGATAAGTTCGTTGAAAATTTACAGTTCTGTTGTTGTAGTATAGATTATGCATGGATAAACAGATCAAGTTTTGTTTGCTACTTATATAAGTTGCGCGCGGTACAGTGGGATTGCAAAATTACTTTTCTTTGACCGTTTTTGTTTTAGTGACATCACACACACAGAGTGATGTCACACAAGAAATCACTTACATGACGTTGGTTAATGACCGGGTTAACGTTAAAGGTAAAGATGTCGCCGAGTTTATGCACATTGTGTTGCATTATTATTTAATACTAAAAGCATTTTCAATGAAACTTATAATAAATGTTGATTTAGATTTTGGTGTGATTTATTATTGAATAAATGTGTCTTGTTTCTTTCAATTGAAAAGCGTATATTGTTTAATAAAAAAAACTTGTCATCAAATTTTTAAGAAAAATAACATTTTATTCTATCAATTGAGTAGATACTTTAAGAATATTTTCTGTATTCATTAATCTTTAGTTTGTATGAAAATGTTAACCTTTTGCACTTTTGCCTTCTGCTTATGTCCGGCAGAAGTTTTATCTTTATTTGTTTCAAAGGGTAAAATGTGGTTAATAATATTCATCCAAAAGAACTTTGTGTTTAATAACCCAGATTCAATTCTTAAAAAGCTTATTTTGTTCTTGAAAGTTTTATTTTATATTAATATCAGAATTAATTTAGCAGAATTTTAATTTTAAAAAAATATGTGGAAATTGAATTTACACTGTGTTACGTAATTTTTTTATTACAAAATTCCGCAATTTACAAACATTAGTGCTTTTATAATTTTCATTTCGTATGCAGAATAAGTTTCAAGCATTATAATTATGTTTTTAAATGAATAAAAACGTGCGGAAATTGTACATAAATGCTGATTTATACATTCAGAAAATTAATTATAATTTGCATTAATGAGTATCACTCAAAACCCAGAATCACGCATTATACATATTATTTTAAATAACTGTTCGTTTAAATAAAATTTATTACACAAAAAATTATTTAGAGAATTCATATAATAAATAAGCTAGATTAAATTTAAATTTACAAATAATTGAAAATATTTTTTACAGACAAACCAAATGAAAATAAAATAATTATTTTACACCTATGTGATAATTCTTACAAATTATAGAACTTTATCTCTGCAAATTTATACAGACATAAATTTATAAAAACAAATATTATTCCTAATATGACATTTTTAATTTTAATATAAAAATTTTAAGTCTTTTTATGAGATAAAATAAAAAATTATTAATTTATATTCAAATGGCAATTATTGTCATATTTTAAAGTCATATACTAAACAATTTTTTACGTTTATTTATAACGTTAGATAATAAAAACCGAGTTTATACAATAATATTTCTACCATAGGTAAAATAAACCATATAGGATATAAGGTTTTAAAGTAATAAATTGTTTAACCTTCCGGCACTTGCGCGGTGTACTAAGTACACAAAGAGAAAGAAGTCCGAGTTAGTATAAACGCGAGAAATAAGAATGCAAAAAAGGCGCGAGTTCCGGAAGGTTAACCTAAACTTTTATGAAAAATTTATGACACACAATAGCTCACTCTTCAGGCTAGATAAATTCATTTCAAATAAAAAGTTTCAATACAAAATTTTGATAGTAAAAATATTATTTTCCTTATTTTCTTTTTCATTTATAAATATTATAAAACTAAAAATATAAATCGTTCAAAAGTAATGAATAAAATATTTTCTCTAGAATGCCAGAATTAAAAACGGAATCTTTTTTATTGATATTTTTTTTATTTTCTATAAATTAGATTCGAATTTGTTAACAATTTATTTACACAAATTAAACAGTTGATTAATTTAATAACATTATTAAACAACACAATTTTCGTAAGGTTTTAAATTTTTTGATTACAAGAATTAAAAAAAATTATAATTATCACTGCTATCTTTAATAATTTCAGTTGATTATGAGAAATGAGGCAAAGCTTCCAATTGAGCCATTATCAAAACTGTTTAGTAACCAGTCGAGAAAGTTAGGTCACCTATACTTTTCACTTTTCACACACACAAAGACAACGGTGAACTATCTTCGTTAAATATGAAATTCACTGTATTACGGATAACTCCTAATTAACTATAAATTAGAACACTTTTGTTGTTAGATTATTAATTTTAAATCTGCTGCAACATTTCAGATTCTCATCAATCATTCCAAAAAATAAAATTATAAACTTATTTTATCATTTGCTTTTTTCTTCTTCTTCGTATTTATTATTCAAGATGACAAATCACAAGCAGAATATTTCACAGAAGAAGAAAATACAGTTGAATTAATTTTATGGGACAATAATCAAAGTCTGGAGTTCAATTTATAAAGAACAATAAATATAAAATAGGATGTCGCTAAATAAACATGGAACTTATATGGATGGAATGACAAAATATAGCAGTTCTTATTGCTCCCGAATGTATTGAACTCGCGCATGAATATAATGGCTTTACAGAAGCATACTTTTTACCAGGGATATGTCATTTGCCGAACCATAAAGTCATGTATTTCTCAACATTGACTCTCGTATACGTTTTAACGCGCTACAATATACGTCGATCGGCACTTCATAATCAAGCAATCCCACGCAGTGCACCCACTTTAGGTCATAAAGCGGTCTTCTCCGTTTCGCATTACGAAGAAACGACACAATGAGAGAGACTCGACCAAAGCCAGTAAATCTCAGTGAAATAGTGGCCCACACGTACACGATCGCATACACGCGAACTTATAAATCTTGTAGCATGACTCTTTTCGTTTTTTTTCTTCTGCGATGCCGCGACCCAAAGCTTTCTATTTATTGCATTAACTCACGTCGAAATGAGATTCTCAAAGTTGCAAAATAAGAAAAGTTACGCACTTTTTTGCCCGCTCATTGCATATTTAAATTTAATAACCAAAGAGCTGTGATGTGTCTTTTTTTAATTTTCCAACACTTGTGTTCAATTATGAATATTTTCACGTGTGAATTCACGTATTATGTGAAATGTCTCTTTTCCACTCAAATGATAAAAATTATTGTGCTGAGTTAAATTAAATAAAACCTTCAAAGAATTAACATAAATTACTATGACAAAATAAGACATTTAAATTTACAAGTTGCAACAATCTTTGTTCTTTTTGTATTAAACTGAGAATTGAATGAAATTCAAAATAAGTTTAAAATTTGTTCAAGTAAAACATTAATTTAATTTTATTTTAACAAAGTTTATAAAAAACAATAAATACAACTTTGACAAATGCTTTAAAATTAAAAATAACCGATAAATGTGAATTCGAATAACTGAATCAGTTTTTAAAATGTTTTGAGGAAGTTTGCGATTCTCGTGCATCTAACATTGAACAAGCAGAAACTGTCAAAGAGGTGACAAATTCAAAAGGAAAAGCTTCAGAAGCTTCGCAAGCTCAATCACTGAGTTTCAAATCACAATAGCATTTCCACTCAATATCCGGAATCTAGAGAATTTGACAAAGCCTCCGAGGTTAGAATATTCGAAAATCCGCCAACTAATCTCGCAAACTTTAAAATAAATTTCAAAAAATGTACTTCTGTTATAAAGAACATAAAATATACATTATTTAACTAGTATAAATTGAATTACTTTCAAATTAACAATATACTGGCTTTTCAAACTTTTTCTTTTGTAAAAAATCTCATTTACTTCAATCCTATTTATTGTAAATATTATTTAATTCAAAAGGTCAGTTTATGAGAAAATTAAATAAACAGAATCAAAAGTTCAAAGTTCATGTTATAGTGGTTTCGTTAACCACATCATACAAAATGTTCAAATAAATTTATACCAGTATTCATCAGTTAATTGAACACAATAATTTTCCGAAATAAAACTTTTAAACTTTCGTTATTATAATTCCTTTTAAAATTCTTACAAGCTTTAAGATAAGTTCTGTTGCAATTTTAATGAAGTCATTGCAAATACTGTTAAAGTTTTGCATCATTTACTTGTTTCTATTTAAACCGGCTAAAAAGAAAACATGCATTTGAGAAAACTAGAACTTGTGATAACATCAAAACAACTCTGTGATTTTATTTTAAGTTTAAACTTAACATTTCATACCAAGTGTGTATACTACTTATATTAAAATGTACAAAATCTAACATTTTAATTACACCTTTAACTAACCAACGTCAGTGCAAAACAAGTCCAACTATTTTTCATCGCTTAATATCTTGACTCGGATTTTATTTCAATTACTATTTTTATGTATTTTGTTACAAAGAATGTATTTTAAATTCGAATAACATTTTTATCCAGTGATTAAATCCCATAAATTGTGTACGATATTAAGTTACATCTGTTCTTGTTTATTTTTATATTTACACAATTTAAAGCCGCAAATCGATATATGCATGTAGTTAATTTAAAAATCCTTATAAAGTCATTTAACAGTATTAACTGTATGTGCACAATGTTCTAACATCAATTTGAATTTTCAATGTAGCGACTTAAGCAGACATATAAGCTCTAATTACCGTAAGTTTAAGGGTTATGTCGTACTTTCAAACAGCAAGAAAAATGTTAATCTTTATTATTTAATAATTATCGTATTGTTAAATGATACAGAAAAGTATCAAAAATGATTCGATAATACTTAAATTATTTACAATTAATCAGTTAATTAAATATCTGAGAATATTTACTAAAAAAATAGTTGCTTCAGTTATCCTGATCAATGTATTTTAAATGACGCTGCCATTTTTTTGTGATTCTAAACCACATTTACATATATTGAAATTATTTTTAAATCAGACCTTGTGAAACATGTTTAGTAATAAATAAAGTTGATTTTATTGTATAAATTTGCTTATTTTCTGTTCTAGTTTTTTTTATATAGTCATTTTAAATGTGAAAATCACGGCAACCGGTGGCACTACCTTATACGCTGAAAATTGAAAAGGTATGCATGGGAAGTAGAAACTACGTGTATTCTAAGTTTGACTATGCAAGATAAATGAAAAAGTTCAAGTATTAAACGCAAATGAGACAAATTAAATGTTGCCACGTTGTAAAATTTTATAATTAATGAGAAACATAATGTTAAATGAAAAATATTATTTATTTATGACTAGAGCATAATTATTCAAGATGGCAAACTTGTGAGGTCTATTACCTCAATGAAAGTCCCTTTTAAAATTCAATATTGTGTAATTTATCTACTAAGCTATAAGTAACAATATATACTTCAACTTGAAAGGTCAAATGATGATGACCCGAATTCAAAGTAAAAATGATGAAAGAAAAGATTTTGAATCATCATATAATAGAATATTTAATTCAACTGTTTGTCAAATTTAATTTTTGTTTACACTAAATAATGTATATTCAACTTCAAAATGAATTTTTAGTTTGCAGTAAATGAACTTATTTAACCTGTTGCAAAATTACATGATTTAAAGATTTACAGCATAATATAAAGATCTATATTTTATGAAAATTCATAATTTATCAAGAAAAAAGTTTTTTTCAACAAATTTTAGAAGTACTTTTTTTAGTAAAGAAAAGCTTTTTAAATATAAAAAGAAAATATCAAATTTTAGTTTTCAAAGTAAGGCTTGATTTGAAATTTGATTTTTACACTCCACTAAATTTTATTCGCGTAGGTGTGATCTGACTTTATGAAATATAAATTTAAATACACACTTACTGATATTGAAATAAAATATAAATTTTTCGATTTTAAAAATCTAAATACAAGTTTACTGTTATTTTGAATCATAAATTATTAAATAAATGTCTTTGTAAATGCTTAAAATACTTGAAAAACAAAACTAAAACTCTTGTAAATTTAAAAATAACTTTTCATTCATAACTTTATTTTTTACTCAAATTAAATGCACGATACAGTATTGATTGTTTAATAAGTAGAAAATGAAAAATTTGTTAGCATGATTGAATAATAAAAAGCATCAGTGAAATAAAATGTTATTTAAATTCAATTAGTGATATTAAACAAAATGTTTATATATTTAATAACCTTGTTTGTTAAAAAAAAAACAAACAAACAAAATTTCAAGTTGTAAAAGCCAAGTTAATTTTATTTCAAAATTATGCAGAATTATTTAATCACATGAAAATTGCGGTTACTTTGAGCATCGAACATTTGCACTTCAAAACCAATCAAATAACATTTATAGTTACCAATCAAAAGTGTAGTTCATTCGACTGAAAATAATATGAAGTCGATTCCCCGACATATGCTTTTACATGACCGCGATTCTGTTGTCGAATGTCTGTTATCTAGAGCACTACAATTGTGACGTCACTTACGTAACATTACGTCACATGTAAATGGGAAAAACTTAATAAAACTAAAAATAATGAATTAAAATAAAACAAATATTTTAGATCGCATTATGCAATTATTTTTTGGTCTTGTAAACTGATACAGGGTATTGATTTTTTTGACAAAACATCCCTGCAAAAAAATCGACACCGACCATGCGTGGAATATTGATAAATATTTTCTGTATTCCAGTGTACGTTCTCAAAGCTGCACTCAAAAACTGTTTTCACGAGGTCAGAATTGCACTTTCAAAAAGTTACACACATGAAAAGCTTTACAAAGGTCATGGGTCATGGGTTCATTTATGTATTTTTAATTATATATACACAGTCAAGTAAAATAGTAAGTAAAGACAAGTTTCGATTGAATCCACAGGAATTGTTACCAACAAGCATACTCTCGGTAACTTTGCTTACGTAACATTTTCGTCATGGATTACGCAATTATATACGTAATACCACGTATGCCAATTTAAAAAGGCAAGTGTAACTTTTTCTTTTGTGACTCGCGTGAGCTATAAGTCCCGTTGTTATAACCGCTGTGTGTAAAGACAGGCGAACACAAAAAATGCTTAATCAGCGTAAGATGACCGAATCAAAGCGATACAGGTCGGTCAATTTGTACTGATTGCAATTAAATTTTGTCTTTCAATGGTAGTGACGGAAACTTAATAGCCATTTGAAGCTAAGAATTTTGCAGTAAACTTTTAGGGTTTCAGAAGTAAGTTGAAATAATTACAAATGATTTTGATCGTTCGGATTATAACATTTCAATTGCTAAGGATGTTGCAAATAAGATGAAGAAAAATTGAGAAAAAATTACCATGAAAAATTGGGACATTTAACGATTTGGATACAAAAATAGTAAGAGCAATCAAAGGTTTCAGCAGTTAAAAATTTTTTTTTAAAACATTATATAGGTCATTTTTAACAAAAACGATAAAAGCTTTCTGTGTTTTGGCTTTTTGATTGACCACTTTGTAATTTAAAGAAAATTAACTGAACCAGAAATGTCTTGAAAAATCCGCGGAGAAAAGCGTGGGAATAAGCGTGGTTTTATTAGTGTCACTACTTGTAAAGTGCTGATGGTCGAATATCGTCTTTTTATGTTCTGTCGATGAGTTTTGGAAGAAATACAAGATTCATCAAGTTGAAAAACATTTGTAAATTGTGTTTAGAGATAAAAATAAATATTATTTAAATCCTATTTTTTTTAATTTTCAGTGTACTCACATTTGATATTTAAAAGAAAATTGTTAAATATAGTATTTTTGTTGAAACTTTTCTTGAGAAATGGTTGACCGTAAAAAGTGTTTCAAAATTACACTACTCAAAACTTACTTTCTCTCTACTTAAAACAACACATCCTTTGATAAAAAGACATCTAAATTTCACATAAAAACCCTTTTAAAAGTTTGCTGTAAATACATTATTATTTTATAGCAAATATTACTTGAAACAGAACATTTGTTTATAGAAAAGAAAAAAGAAAACACTGATATTATAATTAAACTATTATGTATACAATCATTAATGTAAAATTGTGACGTCAATCCTATGGACACATAAATAAATTTATAGGCAATTTTGCAAAAAATCTCTATCCAGTCGTAAAAAATTTGAAAAAATTATTATCTTTGAGATTATTTTGGGGCAAAATGTAGACTCAATCGAAATTTGAAAAGTGACACCTTTTAATTTATTTTATTAAACTTTTAAATTTTATTTGTAATTTTACAGTTGCAGAATAAATTTCTTGTTAGATTGAAAATATGTATATCATGCGCACTATTAAAAATTTTGCAGCAGAATTAGTGCAAAAATACTAAAAGTTCATTTCAAGCAATCGTGCATTAAAGATATTGACTGAGTTTAGAATTTTATGTACGTTGTTCTATAAAATTCTATACGCTATAACCTAAAATTCTATATTATTTTAAATTATTTGTGATTGTAATATAATGTTTGTATGTAAAAATACTCGAAAATGTACAGAATTTTATGAATACTTTTAACAGTGTGATAATGTAATGAAAAAATCAATCTCATAATTACTCAAAAGCACTACTCGAAAGTAAAGGCTGGAATTCAACTGGAAAAATGCTGCCAAATAAATCTGGCAGCAGGCCGGATACATATATGTTCTAATTAATTTCAGATCAGCTTTAATGTGAGAACAATTCCTATCTTAAGTTTAGTTTAAGGGGACTGTCAACCTAAAAACGATTAAAAATCGATTTTTTTACCAAAAATTTTTTATTGCTTATTTTGATACTATGAAGTCTACTCTTTCATGTAGTGTTATTATTATTGTTGTTTGTTAACAAAAATTGGTTTATTTCGCATTTTTTATCTGCACGCGCAACGTCGAAATGATCAGTTCTGGGGTTGGTGTCAAACTTTAAAAGCGATTATCACGAAAACTCATTTTTCATAAAACGTCAACTTTAAAAAGTTAGGCGTACCGCAATTTTCAACGAATTTTGATCTAATTAACAACAAAATTTTCAAAATTTAGTTTACTGTAAAATTGTGAGACAAAATTTTAATACGTAAAGTTAAAAAAAATTACGCATGAAAAATTACAAAAAACACCGAAAATTGATCATTTTCAACGGTTTTAGAGCTTTTGTTCACAGATAGTTGGATTGGCAAAAAACTATAAAAGATACCAAAATTCCGTCTAACAGATTAATTCTCTATTAAATTCCGAAGATTTTGACAATCGGTAGACTCCAATCGGATCAACATTGAGGTATTCTAACTTTTTGAAACTACCCCTAAATTCATAAGTTATTAACAATTACATTGTTTCTTATTAATTTTTTTATGTTTAGATTTGATTTTATTTTTTTAATAATTAATATCTAACAGTTTTCAAAATGTCATTGAAATCGGTTGGAAATTAACGATTTTGGGCAGGTTGCGAGTCTTAGGTCAGATTAATTATATGTGTTTATATTATTACTAATTTCAAACTTCTATTTAGCGTAATTAAATGTCAAATGAATCAATAAAAAAAACCACGTTAAAACAAA
Source organism: Idris sp. 1 HC-2018 (assembly GCA_022817325.1). NCBI lineage: Eukaryota > Metazoa > Arthropoda > Insecta > Hymenoptera > Scelionidae > Idris > Idris sp. 1 HC-2018. The sequence continues at coordinate 11,101 of JABFPM010001207.1, read as the reverse complement.
CTAATTGTCTAAATTCATTCTAATTATGTTGGTTATAATAAAAAGTAATATGATTTATTATAAACTAAAAATGTCCGTCAGTAATAAGCTCGATAATTTTAAATCCAATCTAAACTTCAAAAGAAGCTTTTGATGTTTAAATAGAAAAATTATTAGTTTCCTTTCAAAATTAATCCTCTGGAGTAGAAAACTTGATTTTCTGTCAACTGACGTGAAACTTGATGGTAATATTCTAAAGCTTTAATCTACTCTGCAAGGTGTTGAAATATTTGCTCGGTTTATTAGGTAAGTTAGGTAAAATAAGAAATTACTTCACAACACGTACAGTTGGAACGCACTACGTTATTAAAATAATATTTATCATTTTGTAATATATCTTATTTTACTTCCATTTTTATAAGTATATTTTAAATAATTTACCAACAGTTTTCTTCTTTGAACGCGATATAAACATTATAATTGAAATTTTTAAAACACTCATTTACACTGTAAACGTGTTGTTGAAAATAAAACACGATTTTAAACGACATGTTGTGTAATTTTCTGATTTTATCTAAATTTTAAAGTTCACGTTGTACCACAATAATATAACCTAAATGTCATATTTTAATAAAACCTCTTAGTAAATAATTAACTACTAATCTGTTATAAAATTATGTAATAATGAAAGATATAATTATAAATTAAATAAATTTGCTTAATTTTTTTTATTTTTATCAATTTATGCATTTATTGGATCTAAAAAATAACTTCAAAGTTCAACAACACGTTATTAAATTTTACACAAAAAGTTTAAAATTTAACTATGTTGTGTGCAACCAGATTAAACAACATGTATAGTTGAATTTTGCAGCAACTGACTTACAGTGTAGGCATTTTGCTCCTAAAATTTTGCAATTTAATTATATTAATTGTATTATACCGAGCATATATGGTATATTGCGCAAAGTAACTGACTCGTATTCGGGAGATAGAGAGTGTTCGATTCTCGCTGCCGGCCACTTTGTCAAAGTTTTCGTGGTTCCCTTGACAAGAAACGCATATGCGGGAGTGGTTCCATTTTAAAAATCGGGCCACGACCCGTATTCCCTTCCTTCCCATCCCCCTTTCTTTTTTTCTTGACAATCGCAATATATCTTCTTTAGTATTCTTTTCTTAGTTTGTTTATGTCTAATGGTGTGTTTGTCTCTTCGTATGAATGCAATCCGAAGGCGGTTTAATGTGTAATTTAATTTATCAATTATATTATTTTGATCACATTTTTGAATAAACTGAGTTTTCCAAAACTCTGAATGTCAGACTATAAATTATTATACAAAATCGCGTAATACTTTTAAATATGTAATTGTCTAATTTAAATAAGTCTTAAATTAATGATGCTATACTAAAAAGTTGAAAAAAAATTTCGTTTGTCTATGTATTAATGAGCATAGTTCTCTTTTACAAATAAGTTTAATTTTTTGTAATAAAGCAATAATTAAACTTGTGGCTAGAAACATTAATAAATTAACAAAAAATTGGAAAAAGTATCTCCATAAATTATTTCAGTGTATCTTCTCATGTATATGACTTCACCATGGGATACGGCTAATTACGCGCGATATTCTTCAAATTTGTTTACACAAAAATCTGTATTCAAATAATATTTATCACGTAACTAAATTTTAATTTATAAAATTAAATAGATATTCACGAAAATGCTGAAAATTTAATAATATATTATTTTAATTTTCTAAGTACCTAGGTTGGCAACTTGGAACTCTTTTGAAAAATTTCACAGAGTCTTTACAAAAAATTTTTCCCAACTTTTTAATGATTCTGCGAACTTTTTCAAAAGAGTGGTCGATCCTTCGATGGTTAACCCCTTAACGACCTCAGACGAAATATCTCGTGCGGTTAAGTCGACGTTGAGTTGCCTCAGACGAGATACCTCATCCCGTTTGACGAGATATCTCGTCATATTCAAATATATGGAACAAAAACGAAACAAATTTATTATTATAATTTTTTTATTATAATTACATTTCTACATTTTTTAAAATGAAAAATAAAAAAGGAAAATGATACATTCTAATTATTAATTAAATAACTAATGAAATTTGAAAAAAATCGATAAATAAAATTTGGCATAAAAACTTTCGAATTGGGTGATTCAGATACGGGATATTTAGATATATAATTTAGATATATATTGCGGAAAAATTGATGAAAATAAAAAAGGTATCTCAGGAGACGTAGTACTCAAATTATGCGAAAAATTGTTGTATCAAGGGCGAACAATTTTTTTGGATAATTGGTACTCATCACCGAACTTGTTTGATAAACTCAATCGTTTACAAACGAATGCTTGTGGAACTGTACGACTCAACCGAAAGAACATGCCAGATGACGATGAACTCGCTTTGTTCGTTGGGTCATTTCTCACTCGCGTGGAAACGCCAACTTATCTCATATGTCAAGACAATATACTATAAATGTAAGATATTGCTACAAATTTACAACTGTCAAAAACTCAACCTTTATAGAAAAATTAATTTTAAAGAGATTATTCTGAAGGTATTTAGAATGCACTTTAAGAAAATGAATCAAAACTTATAAATATTACATCTTTATACATTTTAGGAGCACTAGGGAAATCTTCATGGTTACGTGTAGAAAAAGATTATGGAATGCTTCGATCTCAAATTTAATTAATTTTTAACCTATTTAATTTCGTCTTAATTATAAATATATGTAAAACTATTATACTTTTGATAAAGTTATGAAAATATATCATACATCTACATTTCACCTATATAAATAAAAAAATGATTTGATTTTAATATTTTAGGCTAAATTTTTTCTAATCTAAATTTTATGTGAATGAAATATCAGTTGCGTGAAAATGTTTCTAGTGACAATGCAGTATCTAGGAAATGCATGAAAAAAATGTATCTGTAGGCAGAAATTGCGTAAAATTGCGTGTGACACGCAGTGCATTTTTCTGTCTGTAGACACTTTTTTTTAATAACATTTGCTTATTAATAAAAAGAGTCTTACTTAAACCTTTAGTTTAACTGATAAATAAATTATTTACAGCGTTGGGTAATTACATTGTTCTTGTATATTGTTATGTGTAATAATAAATGCGATTATACACGAATATTAATCATCATTAATAAATAAGCTGATACGAAGCATTCAGTATTCCCAAGTATACTGTTGTATAATTCATGGCTAGATATAAGTTAGAGCACAAAAATGTCCCATGACATATAACTACATAGGCAACAAAGAAAAAAAAATTGCAATAAAAATTGTCAAAAGTGTAAGTATGATGATTGTATCAAAGAGCGAACAGTCGAATTGAAATTTCTTTAAATTTTTATAAAAACAAAATATTTTTTTTCACCTAACGTCGAAAAACAAACTAAGCGATACCGGGTAGATGATGAGCGAAAATATATTTATTTTATATAAATCTGATCAACTTTTCTTAAGATCCTTAAATCATAATTATTATCACTGGTTATGTCATTTGTTGGCAAAGATTTAATGTATGTAACTTGTTCAAAAATAAATTATCGTATGATTTTTCCTTTCCTTTTAATTTAAATTACGATAGAGTACAATTTTTACAGGATAGTGAAGAAATTTTTTTATATTTTTGAACTTTTGTACTACCCAAAAACTGCTTTCTTATATTTGCAAGTAGTTTCCACAAATGCAAAAGTGACTCCTTATGATATGAATTTGGGTAGACTGTAGACTTATGTTTCTTAGTTTGCAGCAAAGTCTGCATGTAATTGTTTTCATGTCGTATATTTTGCGGTAGACGACGACCAATGAACTGCCTTGTTTTTCATACTCTTATTTATGACAGTCGAAACTACGCTTTCGTGCATTTTGTATATGTGCCGCTGCGAATTTAAAAGTGAATTATTGCTTAAAGAGCGCGTTTCAAGGGATTGTGAGATAAGATCAAAGGCAATAGTATAGCCTAAATTTTGTTCAAACTCAAAACTACATCAATATATATATTTGCGACATTTATAAATCACAACTAATTGTAATAAATGCTTATCAGCAAATGGAAAATTTTTATTAGATAAGAAAGTGCATTAAAAATGTAATAACCTTTTGGAACGTAAACCTTTTAAGTTTTTGGATCATTTTGCAACAAAGTGCACGATTTTATTCTAAATATGAATATCCCAGTTGGCAAATATGAATGAGCATGAAACTTTAATATATTAATTCACTTAAAGGGGATGGAAGAACAGAAATGGTGTATTGGTCAACTGGGAGATGTGCTTTCTTTACCCAATAACCTTATTAGAAACTATAAAAAAAGAACAGTTCGAACTAATTTTATCATTGGTACTTTCACATTTTTTTTATTTATTTATATATATATATACGGATTGTATTTTTATTGATTTCAAATATTATGGCTTTGTTTAAATTTTAACCAGAAAAACTTTCTCAGTTTTGTACACAAATCTTTAATTAGTTTTAATAGTACTGTAATATTAAATAAAAAAATGCGTAAATAGAAACATTTATTGATTGGCAAATTGAAAGTTTACACAGTTATTCGGAAAGTAATTGGATTAAATGGTTTTTTCTATTTTATGACAAATAAAAATGTTTTACTAACTGGCTTTTTTGAATTAGATACTTTACCGAGAAGTAATATCTTTTAATAAATCTGTAAATATTCTTATTTAATGTGCTTTCTTAGAAGAAAAATACGCCTACAGTCAAATCACTCCAAGAAAAAATCGAACACAAATTATTTCTAATATCATTTTTTCTGATAATCTTGTTATTTATATATGCCATTTAATTAAACAATGTTTTTCTTTGAACTTCTTTTATAAAATAAAAGATAACTTAATAAAAAACAAAGCATTTTTTAACAAAAGTTTTTGAATTATATTTTTACATAAACAAATAAATTAAATATACTATAATAGTAATCGGTTATTCCTACAAATCCGTTTGTTTTTGTAAGTTTTTAAAACTTAATTAATTTAATCAGAGATGGTTCTTTAAAAAATACTATTTTTCTAAATAGATTTTAAGAATACGTCTTTTTAAACTTCTTTTAATTTGTAATTACATTTTGTAAATCTTCTACATTTATTTTCTATCCATATTTTGCTTGCAAAAAACATTTTATTTGAGATACCATGCTTTGTTATTTACAAGAATATCAATTATTAATTATATTTTAACAAAAGAAGTTTTGAGTGCACTCTTAAAGACAGAATTTGTTTTATTTTTCTTTTACAACACTGAGGTACATTAAATTATCTTGTACCGTATACTTTCCTTTAGCATTTTTTCGATTCATTCTCACTGTATTGGAGAAACACTTAATGCAAAAGTACAACAGTTTTATTTTTTTTCAATTTCACATTTTTACTCAAAATAATGATGATTTCATTTAAAATGTAACAAAAATACCTTAAGATAACATATAAATGTTCTTAAATCCTCAATTTTTCCTTCATTTTGTGCTATTTCTTTCTAAACGATTTAAAAATGTCTAAATAGAATTCAATAAACAAGGCCATAAAATCAGAAAAAAATTGGGTGTCAACTAAAGCGCAGGCGCATTAAGGATGTAAAGTCACAGGACAGTCATCGAGTTGCAACGTTAAATCGATAATCGACAATACTCTCTGTATTTGAAACCTACAATCATTTTGTTTAATTCACAAAATTTGGTCGAGATTAATTGGACAGAACACAGCTAATAAGTTTATAATTATTATCGACAAAAAAAATAGTTGAGCTTGTATTTTAAAGCAAAATTGATGATCTGGTAAAAAGGGAATTCATCATACATGTGTGTATAATATATGAATGAAACGGTCATAAAAGTCCTACACAAAAATATCTTTTATCCAACTCCTCCGTTTTGGCTTCCGGTGCACATACGTTTGAATTACAAATTATTGTCGTACGGAGAGAGGAAAGGTTGGCATCGCGCAAATCTCACGTTCCCAGCATTACGCTTAGACTAGGCTGTGCACGTTGTAACAATAAAAACCGCCTCTCTCTTGAGTTGACGGCGCCTCGACGTCGTTTTATTAGCGTCTCGACGCCCACCCGAAACACCCCTACATCCGCTCATCCTTTGTCCATTATCTCTCCATACTTATCTACATCCGGTAATTGAATATCCGCGTTCGGCTATATCTAATGTTGAAACTTTATTCGCGCAAATCCTTTCATTTTTCTAATACAAACATTTCTTGTTAAACGTCATTATTTAGATCTAATAATAGTGAGTTTAAAAATTATTGAAAAAAAATATTTTGCAAAAATAGTAAGAATTTTTCTTTGTAAAGAAGCAAATGATTTATAAAATTTAAGTTAAGAAAAAAACTCTCGAAGTAGTAGTGATGTATAATAAGCCAGACACATAAAAAAAGATGGTTTAATAACTTTAATTTCAAGGTATATTTAAATGCAAATTAATTGCTGTAAAAAATGAATGAAGAAATCAAATTGTAGACAGAAATGCTAATTTCTGATCTAAGATCAGATAATAAATTATCTCATTGCAATGAATCTCATCAAAACAATAATCTTTACTTTATGATTATTTTAAAATAACATGAAATATAATATATTGAAGCATAAGTTATTTCTGAAATAATAATTTGTATTACTGTACATATGAAACACATCATTAATGATATATAATTAATGAAATATTATAGCCTTTACATGTTAAGTTTCGTTAAAACGAATCATCAGCGTTTTATCAGTTCTTAACAGTGTGATTTACCGTTATAAATTTTGTGTTAATTACAAAAGGACTATGTAAAAAAATTTTAAAAATGAAGTTCGAAACAATCAATGAACTTTTTAACTAACCTTGATAATTAATGATGTTATGTTAAATGTTTCATCAAACGAAATGACAAACAATTTCTGGATTTCTGTTCAGTTCAATTCTAGTTTCTGCAACTTTTTTCAGATTCTATGCTTATAGTTTATTAATTTGTCGCATACATAAATCTGTCGGTCTAAAAGTAAAATATACTGTTTACAACTGAACATCGTCAGTAACGTAAACAATATATATTTGAATGCAAATCAATCAAACTTAGAATCTGCATGCCACGTTCAGTCTCATCAATTAACTGAGAAATCATATTAATAGTTTCGTAATTAAAATTTACAGTTCGAATTTATATTTGTTTTTAATGAAAAACAAACTTTTACATAATTTTCTGTGTGATATAATAGTAAGGACAAAATTATGCATCCATAAAAATCGAAAAATTATTTATATAAAACAACTTTTATAATTAAACTTTTATAAAAAAACATTCTGTATGATGTAATAATAAAAAATAGTACATTTCACACCTAGGGCTGGAAAATAGCGAATCTCTCACTCGTCGAGTTTTAAGCCTGAGGCAAAAAACGGACAATTGTTTAAAAACATTGTACTTATACAATTTTAGACAATTTTAAAAAATTATTTTACTATTGTAAAAATTGTAAAGAATAAACAACTATTAGTTGATAGAGATATTTTTTATCAAATAACGCAAAGTAAGTTAATAAGTCTCCATGTAGAAATATCATTCATATAAAAATTGCTTAGTTATTCATGAAATGTTAAACTTGGAAATCGGTAGTAACTCATGAATAGACCATGATTCACAAGTGTTTTAAAAAGTTTTTCAGAATGACTAATTTTACGAATAATTTGACGATTTTTATCTGGACAGTTTCTTGTAACTAAAATCCAATTTATTTGAATGTGAATTAAATTGTCTTCTCAAGAATTCTAACACCTACCAATGGTAATATTATGCCAACACCTAAGTAAATCATTTCCAACTTCGTAAAAAAATGTTAATTACAAAATTCATTGTAATCTTCAAAGCTTGTTTTCCTAAGTTTCTTTAAAAGTTTAAAAATTTACAATGAATCATGACCTAGACCCTAAGTACCTTGTCAAGACCAACCTGGACAATGGCCAGTTTAAAATGTATTTTTTTGTAGAAAATCGGTTGTGCGTGTAATTTATATCTCAAATGAAACTCAGGTCATTGGCTTTTTAATTTTGGGTAGGTTTATGTTGGTCTGTGAATTTTATTTGCTTCTTCGCCGGTCCTGCGTTATTTTTTAACGACTTGAATCGAAACAAATAAAATGAAATTTTCTCTGGCTCTACAGTTCACTAACTCGAAAGTTGGATTATGCGTCGCAAGAATGAATTTTTTCAGAAATCTTTTGTCCTTCTGAATGTTCTTTGTTTCAGGTTGTTTCTGTCGTTTCTATCTCACTCGACCAACGTTGAAGATAACCGTGTTGTTTTTGTTTCACAATAAAGAACAGTTTTGTTTATCAGGGTTTTCATTGCAAACTTCCCATTTTTTTCTTGAGATCATTCTGATTCTACACTCTATGTTATGATTTGGTTATTTACGTGAAAATAACTTGACACCTACCTGGGTGTAGTTTGGCACTGAATGACTAATGAAGTACTGAAATTTTAAAATAATTCAGAGTACAGCCAGAAGTTATAATTTTTTAACATATCAATTTATATATATTTTCATGGAACTCAATTTTAACTGAAATTTATATAAAGAAAAACTAATTAAAATGTTGACAATTTTGTGAAAATATATAATTTCAATAATAAAGGTACTGAAAAATAAAACTCAATCCTTAAGGATTCTACTATTATTTAATTGACTTATTTCTAACATATATTTGAGGTTATGTTCGTGACAAATAAAAAAAATGAATCTTTTAAGAATTAAACGTTCAAAATTATACCTATTTGGAAAAACTACTATAATTACAACATAATATAACAAATTTAATCAGCTTTCTTCAATTTTTATAATGTATTATCCGTGTAAAAGTTTATGAAATTTAAAAGAATGCAAGCAACATAATATGAAAATTTATTTTAAACGTCCAAACTTCCTTTTTGTTTATCATGTTTAGCTAGTTTGTAATATTTTTTGCTACAGAAACAAAGCAAAAACCATGGTTTTCTGATTGAGAATACGTATAAAATATCATTAATAAAAGCCGATAAGTAGATTAAAATTCCACTGTGTATCGTTTAAGAAAAAATAGTGTTATAACAGAAAGCTCACAGATAAATGAAGAAAAACGAAGGCGTAATGTGTAAACACCTGTTAACCCGGACAGGTCATATATTATGCGCGCTAATCGCATCGGCCTCGGCGTGCAAAATTGATTCGCCAAAGGCATGTAAATACTGAGCTGTGAGCCGGCATCCTTGAATTTGCAAATTTAATCAAGCCAGCCTCGAAAGCCCGGTTGTCTTCCAGGTGGCGGTGACGTCATGTGGCAAAATCCTTTCCAGTCTGGACCGGCGTATTGGCCGCAGGCTATCTTTAGAGTAGAACTTTCTTCCACTATCCTTGCGAGCTGTGTGACATCACAATCGAAGGATACGAACGTATACCTGCATTGAACAGAGACGGAGAGATGGCTGGGGAAAACCCACCACAGCAGCAGCAGCAATAGTAACGATCGTGTGCGGCCTTGAGTAGTGACGTCAGAACTAGAAACCTCCCGGCTGCCCTTCTCCTCAAAAACCCCTGAAAATCTCTTTGACTTCTGAAAATGTTGTTCCCTCTCCCTCTCTGTGAAGTTCTCCCACTTTGGGTAAAATCCGGGCTGGATGTCCAAAATACACGTTTCATTCATCGTTTGGTGGAACGTCAACCCCACACACACTTTCCAGCCGCTGTCTATATTTGTCCAGTTGTAATCTTTTTCATCAAGTCCTAGTGGTATTTTTAGCCGGGCGGGAAAGAAAGAAAAAGTTTATACAAGATTAACTTTTGAAAAATCGTGCAAACAATTTTGAACGCGAAACATCTAATTCTAAAATGTGTGCAGTGGCAACAAGCTTTTTTAATGTAAAAACAAATGCGATGTTGTCAAATTTATTTGTGGTGTCAACAGTCTGTGTTTTGAATAAAAACAATTGCGAAAAATATTGAAATAACAAATATCGCTGTTGTTTATGCAAATATTATTGGCAACAGAATTTTACTTGACATTTAAACTGTATAAAGTGTTTGTACTTTCTTCTTCCATTCTTTGTACTTTTATTGTACCTCTATGTACTTTATATAAAATATTGTACTTTTTTTAAATGTATTCAATAGAAATATATTCATTTTTAATCAATTTTTCTCTGATATTCAAATAAGCAGTATTTTTTATTACAATGATTTTTGTTTGAAATAAATTAACAATATTTTATTGTCATAACTAAGCAAAGATTGAAATAAATAATAAAAACTGTAAATGTTTGAATTGATATTATAATATAATAATGTATAAATTTGATTAGAAATATATAAGCAATTCTACAGATAATTTTTCTTTAGCCATAAATTTAGTCGAACATTTTTGGTTGAGAGGACATCTTTGGGTTCATTTTTTTCTTGTTTTTTGCGCTATAAAATAGTCAAAAAATAGTGGTGCCCTCAGAAATTTGAAGAGTGACACCCTTAAATATGCTATCAAAAACAATTTTATATACAATTTCATTGCAGCAATAAAAAATTCGAAATTTTGGAAGTCAGGACACACCTTCAAAACTATTTTTCCCTTGTTCCTTAGTCTATCAAACGTACAAACAAAATTGGGCCCAATGAAAATTTAAAGGGTTACATCTTTAAAATTGCTAATTAAATAAATGAAAAAACCGCTCAAAGAAAAATATCTGTAGAAATAAAAATATAGCAGATATTGATATTACATTTAAGAATAGAATATGGGCAATACATATGTCTCACGAACTCTTAACTTCGATGTCTTTGCTTAGATTTATAGTTTAAAAGCTTAATTTATTAAATATCATATTAATAATGAATTAATTATAATCAAATTAATTGGGCGCATATTTTATTTTAAGTAAAAAGTACTTGTATAAAAAATTATGAATATAAAAGTATGCGAATTTGGCTCTAAGTGATGTGTCCCTCTGACGCTTTTTAATTTACTTTGTTTTAGCGCATTTTTATTTAAAAATCAAAGTTGAATGATTTTACGTTGAAGTCCATACTTTTTACTTCTATAAATTAAA
>JABFPM010001206.1:0-21751 GCA_022817325.1 Idris sp. 1 HC-2018 | reverse complement strand
ACCTGCGCTCAGCGGGAGCCGAATTCGACCGGTGCAGCTGTCCTTTGAAACGGATTTTCACTCAAATACATTTCGAATATCGAAAAACCGTTTCAAGGGCATATTCTATAGGCATTAAAGATTACTTAAAGCCAAAAAAAAAATCGATTTTTTTTCGAAAATTTACCGTAAATGTCCCTTAAAGTACATTCAAAACCCTTCAAAATGAGCTATATTTGAAGGGTTTTTGATGTAAAATAGCAAAGTTATGATATTTTAAATATAAGCTGAAATAGGAAGTTAGAATACCTAAGAAAATTTACATCTAGGCGTGTAGTGAGTATATAAAAATAAGATAATAAAAAAATGTCAAACAATTTGAATTTAATTCTTATTTTTTTTATTTAGCATGAATTCACAAATGAAAGTTTTGATTTGAACGTAAGAGCGTCGTTAGCTTTTTCTTGATATGGGAGCTGGTTATGCAGGAATGCAAAAATTGGGATCCTACATGAACATGTTTATTTTGTCTAAGACAACTTTTCAAAATCATGTCGATCTAATTCATGAAGCTTCGACTACCTTGATGGACAAAATTTTAGAAAAAGTTTGATGTTCCACAAAAAAATGTATACGTTGATCTTGAAATGGCAGAAACTAATAATGAATCTACAACAGAACTAATAAACTCCACTACTGTGTCTTTCGATGGTTCATGGCTGACAAGAGATCATAAATCTAAACATGGACTCGCAGTAATAATAGATGTTATGAGTGGATTGGCAATTGACTATAATGTGATGACCAAATTTTGTCATAGTTGTAAAAAAGCAAAAAATAAATTTGGAGATGAAACTGCTGGATTTTCACAGTGGTACAGAGATCACAAAAATAAGTACCCAATAAATCATTCTGAATCTTCTGGAGCAATGGAGAAAAGTGCCATGGAAATAATTTGGAAACGTTCGGAAACTTATGGGATCCGGTACACCAAAGTGATATCTGATGGTGATGTAAAAACTTTTAAACAGTTGTCCAGTTTAGAAATTTATGGTGGTGATATTGAAATTAAAATAAGTGAATGTGTGAACCACGTTAACAAAAGGTATAATATTTCTTGTCACTGAAAAAATTTCAATATGGAACTCTTTATTCCATATTTATCTAACTTTATATAATTCTTATGGTTTAGGTTTCGAACTGCACTAGAAAAGTTGATAATAACTCATAGAGCAAAAGGTGTTACTTTAGGAGGCAGAAGTTACAGTGTATTAAAGCAAAGTAATATAGTGAAATTAGCTGGATATTACATAAAGGCAATTTATGAAAATAAGAATAAGTTACAGGATATAAAGAAAGCAATTATGGCTACATTATACCATGCAGTATCAACTGATGAAAATCCAAGACATGAGTTCGGCAAGCAAAAAGTCTTGGTGTTTTTTCAGTCGTTTAAAAGTTAACAAACCATAGTTTTTCTTAATTTTTTTACCAATTTATGAGAAACTGTCTGAAGACAGTATATTTCACAGATATTCTGACTGTTGAACGCAAAATATGAGAATACAATTTCGAAGTCACTGAAACAGTTCAAAATATTGTTAGAGAATTAGGTTTGCTAGAGAGCAAAATATCACTCAAATTTACTGTAGAAAGAGATGCCAGAAAATTGCAACAGAATGATATTATGAATAGTTTGAATTTTAAGAAAACTAGAAAAAAAAACCTTGACTGAAACAAAAAAAGAAACTGTATAGAAAAAAAGAAGGTTCATCTTATAAAGCAGGAGCATTCTGAGAAAATAATTCCTGAAATATCCTTGTTTTACATGAAACTTTTTAATAACAAATGCAAATATAGTTTGTAACAGGAAATGTTAAAAAAAGATTCATTTTTACGTAAAAATACAGAAAATTATTAATTTTAGATCGGAAGCTCAATTTTCATTTTTTATCTCCTCTCAAAGGTTTTCTTTTTAAAAAATCTGACAAAATTCCTGTGTATTACTATACATACTATATATACTATTAAGTATCAGCTTCAAATGTACAGAGAGACTTTTTGTAAAAAAAATCATTTTCTATTTCAAAAATCTTATAACCTCGAAAAATCCTTTGATCAAAAAAACCGATTACACAATCGTATTTCCCGCGCAATATTACCCCTAGAAATGAATTTTCAGTTATTTATAATAATATCTTCGTATAGCTTAAAAGTACAATACAGACTATCCTGAATATAAATAATGTTTAACAATAATAAAATAAAATAGCTTAAAATGCCACGGTGTTAACTCAAACATCAAATTGGTAGATATTTGTGGAATCACCCATATTTGACTACCATGCTTGATTGCGGAAATTTTTATTGATTGCTCTTAAGGTGATATGGCAGTCGATTTCAGGGTGTCTCTCTCACTCACATGCAAACTCCAATAAATCTGTCTGTTTCCCACTTATGTGTCTGATATATCACCTTAAGTTACAACGTTTCCAATATACGTTGGAAATTCAATGTCACTTATATTATATCATATACAATATAATAATGTGAAAAATTAATTTCCAAAAAATTTCCTATGTAAATTGTCTTTGAGAATTTTTTGTTGACATCAATAAATGGATTTAAAACATCAAATTAAATAAGTGTACTCTCAAAGTTGAATCTTTCAATTAAAATTAAGTTTTGCTTATTAAAATTAAGTTTTGCTTATTAAAATTAAGTTGGAAATATTGAAAGCTCAAAATCTGGAATTGTGTTTTTTTCACATATAAACCTAGAAAAAACTTATCTCAACGTTTCACGACTGATAAGTGAATGGTCATGCTGAGTAAGCATGGAATTACCCGTATGTAATATTGAACCTAAAGAAAAATTAGATTCTAAGTAGTTTCAGAAATGTTATGATCGACCAGTAATCAATGTAAAATGTATATTTGAATGAAACAGAAAAAAACCTTGAAGAACATTTAAAAACATATTTTTTGTATATAAAAATATAATTTATAATACAAAATTCAAAAAAATTGGCTCGTGGGGGGATCGAACCCGCGACCTTCGCGTTATTAGCACGACGCTCTAACCAACTGAGCTAACGAGCCACTTGGAAAATGTGAAAAATTGACAGTACTAAATTGTTAATGTTAAATACGCGCGATTAAGGCAAGAATTTAAAAAAAATTGAGTCGACATTTTTTTTCAATTAATAGTTTTAAAGATAATTTAAATTATACTGTAAACCATACAATATTTAGTATTAAACAAAAAATTCAAATAATTCGTATAATACATATTATTTTAAGAAAAATGTAAGAAAAAAAATTTTATTCGACGTTTTAATTAATTTTTCTTCTTAATAGAATCATAATTAAAAATCATGCAAATTCAATTTTACTTGATAAGAAATTTTAGTTGTCTACTTAATAGAAAAAAACACAAAATCATTCAATAAATGTTTTTATTTAAATAAAAGTTTTATAAATATAATTATTATTTATAAAATAAACTTTTGCAAGTTTGGAACTTAATGTTATAATAATCTAGTCGCAATGTGTTTTGTATATACAATTAATTATTTTAGAAAAGGTATACTTAAACTAAATGTAGAAAACAAATTAAGTCTTTACGTAATGTAGGACTGTAAATGTCTCAGATGTGTTTTTTAATGTTCTTATATTTTCTTATTAATTAAAGTTAATTTAATGAAAATACTAACTAAATTTAATTTTAAATAAAAAATGATATTAAAAGTACAAAAAACGTTCGTTATCGTTTATAATTTATAAAAAGTTAACATAAAATGAATTTTGCATATTAATTTCTTAAATATATAAGATGTCTACCTAAAATGTAATTTTATTTACATCATATAAGATTGTCAAAAGTATTTTTGCAGAAAATATCACTATAAATAAATCATTAAGTTTTAAGTAACTTAAATAATTAGCTTAAAATTCACTTTACTGTACAAATAAGTGGAGTATTATCGTTTCATTACCATTACAATAAATAATGTAAAAATAGTGTGTTTTCATTTGCATGAAAATTAAAATCAATACTTAATATTAAATTTGAGATAAAACGCATATATCTAACATAATTTCGGTGTGCTTAACTTAATTTAATATCAAAGTGTAATTATATTTTACAAGTATATAAATTATATATATAAAAAAATTTAAGGCACTTCATAGAGCATTGGCATTTGTTTTTATAAATTTGAAACTTTTTGTACCAAATTATTTAAATGTAATAAAATAACTTTATTAAATTGCCATTTCAAATTATTCATAATTTAGTTTCGTGTTTTACTTTTGCCCGAAACATCTGATTTGATCTTAATAATCCAAAAGAACTGGGCAAACAACTCGAGAGTCTGTCGTTGGTTTTAGAAGCTGCCGGAGTGAGATTCATGATTTTGTTATTATTAAATAAATAATCTTCAGTTGCTAAATTGTTTTTTTCGTGGTTTCGTTCTATTTTGGACGGTAAGTGCAATTCAGAGTCGGTTTCCTCTTCATTATCGGCGCTATCTACATCACCTAAAATACAATTATATGATATTTAATAATTAAAAATATTTTTTGTTTACACAAAACATTATAAATTAACACTTACCATCGGAGCTATTAGTAGAAGGCAAATAATATCTCGAAGGTTGCAATTTATTGTTACTCGAACGTTGCTCACGTGCATTATTTGTGGTATTGTACTTGAATTCACGAGGTAACGTGTAACTTCTTGGTAATGATATTTGACTGCCTTCCATGTCGCTAATTTCGCCTACCCCTTCGCCATCAACTCTCGAACTTTCTTCTTCTTCTTCTTCTTCATTCTGACTTGTACGTAATCTATAAAAAAATAAAAGTAAATTCAATCAAATTTGAAATTTAATCATTTTATTATTGTCTGCAATTTATTGAGTTTATACCTAGGGTTGCCGTGTGCCGGAGGTGTCCAGTGATGATAATTTATAGGAAGCCCTCTTGGCGTCAACAAAATTTCCGGCGTGTCTGACCTGTCCTTCTGCGGGCCACTCCAGACGTTGGCAGGATGCGACTTGGGATGGTGCGACGACGACGACGGGGTCTGCTTGAGACAGTACATTTTAACTGGTGGCCATGGCGATAATAGCGTATCGCCATTTTGCTCAGACGTTGGCACTGAAAGTGGCGAAGTTGGCGAAGTATGAAGTTTTGTGTTTGGTGGGGGTTGCTGGTTAGAGACTGTGGGTGGTGTCAACGTAAAAGATGACGTGGAGGCAGAAGGCGGTGGTACTAATTTACCTTCTTTTATTTCTTCTTGGATGGCTCTAAGTTCACGAAGTTGTTGTTGTTTCTTCTCACGCAACTTTTCGTGAATTAGATTAACATTCAAAGAACTTCCCAGTTCTAAATCCACGTCGTTCTTTTCCAGAGTTGACTCGTTTTCCTGTATGGTTTGTTTTTTTGGTTGCATTTTCTTTCATTTTATTCAATGTATTTGACTTATATAATAAATATGATTGAAATTAATTATTAAATTATAATTAATAATAATAACACAAGGAAACAAAATTTAATTTTTTTCTTGTAACTCGGTTCTTTTTATGCTTAAACGGTTTATTTTTACCTAAAATTAAAGAATTTCATTGGTAAAATGAAACTGATTTGGTTTTACAGGCAAAATACACTCGACATAAAAATTAGCGAAAAAAATTCATTTTTGTTTAATCGAATAGTGCCATATGGTGCCAAGATTTGACAATTTGTATTGAATTTAGCGTTAAGTTAAGGTTTCTCTTCTTTGTTTTTAAATTCATTTTCGATAGAAAATAATGAAGTTTCATCATTTTAAAAATTGGTAAATTTTTGAAAATTTTTAGGGGGACCCTAATTTTTGTGCGAAGATTGTTATGCTTGTAAAACCAAATCAGTTTTATTTTAACATTAATATCCTTTAATTTTAGTTCAAAATAAACCATTTAAGCATAAAAAAAACTTCGTCACAGAAGTTAAATTTTGTTCCTCCGTGTAAAATATTAATATTTAAATTTGATATCCTGGCCGTAAAACCAATCAGTATAATTTTATCATTGATTTTTCTTCAATTTGAGTACAAATAAAACAATTCCACGTAAAAAAAACCGAATCATAAAATAGTGTTTAACTGTGTAATTTATATAACAGCATAAGAAAGTCTTTTATTTTATATTAATATATATATTTAATATTCTTGTTCAAAATTAAGTTAATATTTTGTACTTACGTGAACAGAATTTGTAGAAGAAAGTGGTCGTTTCCAAAATGGTATCAACTGTTTTGTACCACCGTTACCATTCAACCACTGCTTTGATTCGTTCATCGTTATTGGCAGACAATTTATTGGATGCTGAGCCGGAGGCGGCACAAAAGTCGTTGGCTTTTTCTTTTTGCGGTTGGGATTTGTCACCGTTGGATTTGCAAAACGACAATTGAAAACTCCCGGAATACCGCGGTTGCTTAATTTTACCTTCCTTATGCCCAGGTTCATGTTCAACTTTTTGTCGTCTATATAGCTAAGTTGTTTGTCCTCCGTCGAATCCTATTCACACAATTCAACATGTCAAAACAATAATAATTTTAAAATACAATATGTATTGATAATAATTGCTGCTGGATATATACCTGGATAGAAAGTGTCGTGATGTTATTTCCATTCATTCTTCCTCCAGCTTCGTACCTGAGTCTCCTTACGTGAAAAAATCTGACAAAAAAGCAAATATTCAAAGTACAAGTTAACTCAATAAAGATTAACAATAAATTTAATAGGTACCTATAATATAGTCCCATAAAAAATAGACCTCCAAAAAACAAGCTCAGTAAAGTTAAAATAAGTGTCGTCGGACGAGTGTGAGAGAGTAAATTATTTCTGTTGCTACCAGCAGCCCAGATACCAATCAGAAGGCTATTCTCGAGAAACATCACAGTATAAAATATGATCTGCAAACGTCAAAGCACAATTTTATATTATTTACTTACATGAATATAAAAACAAATATGAACATAAAAACGAACCATTTTTTGTCGATGATTAGTCTCATGAAGATTAACATAGGCGAATATATATACAAATGCAAGCAGCGACGCGATGAATACTTTTCGCGAGAAAGGCAGTCGCTCGCCGCCGTGGAAGAGGCCATCCGGGGTGAGCAGCAGCCACGTGAGCATCGATAGCCAGTGCAGGGCCATCACCACAAGCAGCCACTGGCCGCCGTACAGCGAGGCGTATGCAATGAGCGCGCCCACTCGAGCCGAAACCGTGCCCAAACGCCAGCCGAGCTGCGCCAGGACGCCCAGCCAGGTGAGCACCAGCCGCTCAAGGTTGCGCAGCCGAGCTGCGCCTTTGCTAAAACTCGCCACGGCCCAGCAGACGCTCCACAGAGACAGTCCTGCGGAAATTGCGCTCAACTTTGACAGTTTTGTCATCTCGGATGTTGATTTTACTTCGGTGTCCGAGGACTCTCGGTCGATCCCGATGGACAACAGGTAGAGCTGCAGCAAAAGCATCGGTGCTGCCTCGCAGAAGCCGTGTATCAGACGCAACACGCAGAGTTCTCGTACCTACAAAATACATTTTGTTAGAGGAAATACAAATATTGTAAATTTAAAGCGTATTATTTTGTGTAAAATACTTGCTTAAATTTGTTTTATTAATAGAAAATAATTGAAAACTTTATGATAAAACAAAGAAAGTTAGTTTAAACACATATTTTATTGTAATTTTCAAGAATAAAACAAGACTTGATGTAAACAATTCATACTTGGGGAAACTTGAAAAACAGTGTGGTTTATAAATGCATTAAATAAATTATAAATACATGCGTTAAGTTGACAAAAATGTGTTTAATTATAAAACTATTTACGTATATTCAATTTCTAATAATTTACAATTAATTTTTTCATATTTCTATCAATATTTTACATATTTTTTTCAATGGCAGCAGTCAAAATGACTGTCTATGACCGTTCTAGAAGGAAATTAATTATTTCGGCTTCTAATTAATTTTTTTTAATTTTTAAACGGATTCATAATTTTGAAGGGGAAACAAATTTGCAAATAATTTTATGAAGTATTAAAATCACAGCATAAGTTTATATTTTGAAAAACAACGAAATGGTCGTCGTGGAAATTTTAGTTTTGACCTATTTATTTGAAAAAATGTATTTTAAATTTTACAGATGCAGTGAAAAACTTGTAAAGTTTATAATAAAATCTTGGAATTAAAATTGCACGTAAGATCTGTTCTACACAAAAATTGTATATACTCACTTCGTGTTTAACATAAGTCAGATCAACCGGTATAAAAAGTTTGAAGTATCGCCAGAGCACGCCAACTTGAGTCGAGTGAAGAAACAGCACACACCCCATTGTCCAACTGCACCTTTTCTTTTTTTGCATTAAATCGCATTCAGATCCTATTACGTTGGTCGACAGTTTGCCTCTTGCACCCCACAAGTACCATCTCAAACTCACCACCTGTTATACACAACAACAAAATTTAACTTGATAGTCATCAAAAATAAGTATAAAATATATTTTTTGTATTACCTGGGAAATGACCAACGAAACAACAACAAAAGTGATGCTCAACGGGAACATCGCGGACGGCACCGTGTTATTGTTGGCGAGTGCGTAGCCCATGGTGAGATCGAAAACAACGTCGCAAAAGTACGAGGCCAACGATATTATGTTAAAAAGGACGTCGCACAGCGGCAAAAATTCATGCTGGTGTTGCTGTTGCTGTGCCATAATAGGCCACCCTCGTCCATTTGGTTGTCCAGCGTTGTCTCCTGTCAGCCGCTCTCATCCGGACCCCCTTTAACAGCCGAAAAGTCTGGTCACAAAATGCAATTCATTTTTTGCCCCGTTAATACAAATGCAAAGTACTCACCGCATTCCTTACATGTCATTAACAACGGCCGACAAGCGCGAGTGACATTCTTAACCTGGATGGCCGACCTGGACCAACGCTGGAATGCAAGGAATTCCGGGCCCTCGGCGTTTCGCCGCCAATCACAACTCGTTAGAGAGCAGCTCGCGCATCACCGCAATTTGAGTTACATTTTAAGCAGTACCGCTGATTAACAATTTGCAACCGCTGATAAACAAACACACTGCTTTGAAACTGACACTTTTGTGAGGGGGAGGGGAAGGCAAACAAGGACGGCGATACACGAGGGCCGTGCGATGAAAAAGGACGCAAAAGGAAATTAGAATGTGGCCGTGCGACCTGTTGATTCAGCGACCAGCTATTTTCTGTGTGAGAGTCTGTGGGGCGACGGTGGCGCCGCCGTTGGAGAACGCAAGAGGCTGGCAGCGCTTGGGCTTGGGAGGAGCCGCGGCGAAGGGAATAAGTGCCAACGGGGTTAAATTGTTCGCTTAAGGGGTTTACCCCCTTTTATTTCGTCTCGTCCTTTATCATCGGCTTTATTGAAAACGATTTTTCAAGCGATAGTTGGCGAAGAAAATTTTATGCTGCGAATATTATGCTGCAGTTTTGCCTTCGGGGGGGCTTCAAACGACATTAAAATTTCGGCATTTTTGCGCAGCCAATGCCACACAATTTTGTTTTCAATTATATTTATGAGCATTGAGATTATTTTGATAATACCTAATTAGCCGGCATTGAAAGTTTAAATTATGTACTCAGAGGAATAAAAATAGTTGAATTATTTTATAAAAATTGTGGTTATGTGCAAATTTTTAAAAACTATTCTATTCTTGAAATATTTTGTTTGTTCATTTTTTTTTAAAAGCATAAAAGATTAGAATTATTCTTTTTTAAAAAATGTAGTTATTTTTATATGTTTGTTTATATATATATATGTTTAGAATATGTAAATTTTTGTAAAGTATTATTTTTAAATTATTTATTTGTTAAAATAAATTCCGTGCAATTTTTATTAGGCATAATATTAACTTTTAACATTTAAAATTGATTGAAAAACAATTTCAAGAATTCGCGACGTCTTGAATGGAAACTTTTTAAAATCCATTTTATTCTTATTCAAATTATATTAACAGGTTTTAACAGTCCATTAAGAATTCACTGATATATCAAGCATAAATTGAAAATTAGTTGCACAATTACCTTATTTTTGTGTAAAAATTAAATGAAATAAAAATGTCCTTTCATAATTTTTATTGATAAATACATTTTAAAAGATTTAGTTTCTTTTTTTTTTCTTTTTTTACAAAAAGCGCATCATCTATAAAAATATTCCTTTCAACCTATAAATCATTTAATTGTCTTTAGTGTTATAAATTTTTTTATTTACATAATAGTATAACATAATTCTCATAAAATAGATCTAGATTTCGGTGTTTTCGTAATTACAAAATTTGATATTATAAATTTGTTTCTTCACAAAAATTGTAATCAATTATGAAAATAGCAATAAAACTTACAAAAAGACGTCTGCATTTGCTAGAGATAAGAAAGGAATTCCTTTTAATTTTATCATTACAAGTATAAAAAATTAATATCATATAACAACAATTTTTAACAAACTTATTCTGATGATACACTGGATTTTTGTTTTTATACTGGAAAAAAGTATGTAAAAATTTGTTGCATATAAGTAGTTGTTTATATGTTTTCTACTAATTACAACTAAAAATTAAACATTATAATATAGAAAAGAATAAGAAAACAAGTTTATTGAACTTTTACATTTCATTTTTTTTTTTTTTTCAAAAGAAATAAAAATTGAAGTTAAGATTATATAGGTTTTTTCAATAACTAATTTAAATGTCCAACTTTGAAAGAGAGAGAAGACAAATAATGATTTCAGTTTGTGACTTATGTATCACTTAATAATGTAATACTTTACGCACACAAAATTTGTACGTAACATTATAAAATATCTTCAATTAAATGATTTTTCTTTTATTAGTATTATTATACTATGTAAGAACATGATTAATGACATTGAGCCGTTCATTCTTTACAAAAATATGCATCTTATTTTCTAAGATATAATTCGAATTAATTAATTTCGATTCCTCGCAAGGTTCACTTTCATAAGGCTACTTTTGTTGATGCTTTCAACAAATCATAACATTTTTTATCAGTGATTAATTCTAATTTGAATAAAGTCTCTAAAATTAAATGCACAAATGAAATAATTTTAGAGCTCCAGAGTATTGCGTATTTTGATGATTTTTTTTTTACATAAAAATAAATGTATCGATGTTTTACATTTTCATGTCACAATAATTTGTAAAAAATAGTATTCAATTCTTCGAAATGTACATGAAAAACTTTATCACATTAAGAGTAAATCAATTTATTTAAATGCATAATAACGAAACAAAGAAATTACTTTTATCATAAACTTTTTACTTTAAACCGAAATTATTGAAAATAAAAAATATAAAATTGTTTTAAAAATCAATTGAATTAACAAAACTTTTCCTTTTCAATTCAGGGAGATGACACAAACATTATTATCTTAGTTCATAAGTGTAAAATTTTTTCCAATACACCAGTTCCAATACGGTGTAAAATATTTATAATTTCATTACAAAAATAGTTTTCAATTTTATATACTCTTATTATATTATTATTATTATTAGAAGCTATCAATTATCAACCGCATTAATATTCACAACGCATCAACGTTTATAATTTTTTTCTCCTCATTTTTGTTTTTCGTCGAATATAAAAATACTATATTCTAATTTTTTTTTTTTTTAATAAAAATGTCCATCTTAAGGAACTTTTCATTTGTTACATCAATAGTTACCGCGGTCACAAATCAGTCAACTTTTCCAATCCAATATTCTTCTCAAAATCCTTCTATTGTAAAGAAAAGTTAATCTGATCGTTGCTTCTTAAGTGAATTTAAATCACTTTCATATTTTTATTTAAAGTGTCATATCCCTGTTCCTTTTTAGTGCGTTCAGGAACCTGGCAGCTTCATTCAAAAGTTTCATAGAAATGTATTTAACTGCAAAAAATTAAAATTATTATCAATACTTCAGCTATAATTTAAATTATAAATCATAAAATATGCCATACTTCATTTTTCTTCGCCCATACTCTGATTACTTTCCTCATTGGTCTCAACACTGCTCGGGCTCTTCTGCTTCGCGTTGGGGCTCTTTTTTTTGGCCGCCTCGCCAAAGTGTCGTTTTCTGTGTACCTTCATGTTGTCCCTGCGATTGAACTTCTTTCCGCACTCGGGACAGACGTGGGTTTTCTCCCCATGGACGTGTCGGTGGGCCGCCAGATGACTCGCCTGAGCAAAGCTCGCCCCACACGTCTGGCACACGTGTTTCCTCAGTCCTTGGTGCTTCAGCACGTGTTCATTCAAAAATGCCTTTGAAGCGTATTTGTTGTTGCAAATGGTACAAGCGTAGGGCTTGGGATTGCTGTGCTGGAGCACGTGGGCCTTATACTTGCTGGCGACCTTGAAGGTTTTGCTGCATATTTCGCAGGTATAGGTGGTCATGTGACGGGTCTTGATGTGCTCGTTGAGCACCGCCAGACTCGAGTACAAATTGTAACAAAAACGACAGCGGAAATTGCGTTTGCTCTTCATGTGCACGCTGCCAATGTGGCTGAGCAGTCTCGTGCGGAAGGGAAATACCTTGCCGCAGTACTCGCAGGCCAAATTTTGCGGCGGCAGGTGGCTCTTGACGTGCATCTGCAGCGACACCTTGTGGTGGTAGCTCTGATCGCAGTCGGAGCAGCGGTACGGTTTGATGCCCTTGTGAACGTTGTTGTGCTCGGCCAGGTCGAACTTGGAACGGAAGCGCTTGGGACACTTGGGACAGGTGACCGGGCGGGGATTCGTGTGAGAGCACCTGATGTGCTTCATCACGTCGGACTTGCAGACAAAACGAGCTTGGCAGATGATGCAGGTGAACTGCTTGATTCCGAGGTGGGTTTTTACGTGCACTGTGCATTTGTCTCGACGCTCGTAGACCTTGCGACAGAGCTTACACGAATAGCTCGTCTGGTTGTTCATCACCACGGGTTCGACGTTGTCGTCTACGTGGATCTCCTCGCCGTCGACCTGGAAAAGCAATTTCATAAATGAAAATGTCTAATATGAACAAATTAAAGTGTTATTTCGGTCTTTTTTGCAGGGTGTCTAGCGTCAGGTTAAAATTCAAGATGTTTTCCGAATTTAATTTTTATTTTCTCGGGTTTTTAGAAAATTTTTGTTATTAAATTATTTTACTTTTTTGTTTTTAATATAATTTATCCTAAATAGATTCATCTAAAAAATAAATTGTTTAATGTCAAGTTTTTTTGATAAATGATATTGCAAACAAAAATTATTTCGAAATACCCTTAATATAATGAAAATAAATTTAAAAAAGCGGTTTTAACCGTAAAAAATATTAACTAAGTTTTGTAATAAATAATAAATTTAACTTCTGAAACATTTAAAAACTATTTTAAAAAAGCTGAAATATGAAAAGTTTATAATTTAATTCAAGACTTTTTAAATGATTTCAAATCCCAAACGTTTTTCAGATTTTTTAAAATTTCAAGGTTCACTGGACACTCTCGTTTTTAACAATGACTTTAAAAATATATCTTGAAAGTTATTTAAATTGGAAGAAAAAGAATGTGTTCATTTATTTCAAAAAAACTTTAACTATTAATTCAGCAAACAATTTAATTAAATAAGAAAAAAAGAGTAATTTCAGTTTTTAGTTTTTCATGCTAAAAAATATTAAAATTAATATTTACATTTCATTATTATAGTATAAAATTTTACTTTAAGATTAATAATGGAAGATATCATATTGCAAAATTTAAAGTTTAAGTAGTCAATATTTTATACTAAAAATTATTGTTGAAATATTTTATATTATGGTGGCTCCACAACACATTTGTACCCCCTAGAACGGCGAATGGAACTTTTTTGTTCCAGTGTGATAATTCAATGAAAAAATATTGATAATTGAATAATTATAATTTATTTTAAACGATGTTGATAAAAAATAATATATATTGCATTGATTTTGATATAATAACGTACAAATAGCGCAATAACAAAAAGTTATTGAACGAAATTGCAACTTTTTTATATTAAATTTAAATTATGAATTTCAACTGTAATTTTTTTTATAAAATCTACATTTTTTATTTAAAATACTTGTTATTATAAATTTAAATCGTTTAGTATTTCCATTTATGAAGATATTTTTGATGTGCAGTCAGCACAATTTTGGGTTTATATATCATCAATATATTTTATAAAAACACTCTCTTTTTGTCATAAATTATTTAATTATGTTTCTGAATAAAGATTTCTGAATTTCAAATTGTTTGATTTTATGAAATACATTAAAGATAAAAATGTATGTTTTTTGCAGAAAACATAATTCACGTGTAATTCGATAAGCAGTACTTTATTTCCATTTTTCCTTTTTATTCATAAATAATTATAAAATAATGATAAAATGATATTTTAATTTTTTCGGCTATTTAAAGTTAATTTTAAACGGTTTCAACGCAACTAAAAATTTGTTTGGAATGTGTAGATGTTCTCTGAATTTTTCCAGATTTATTGTAAAGTTAAATCAAGTGAAATATAACTTTAAATGTAAAAAAATCGTTAAAAATCGCGATTTTTTAAAAATAAGGCCATGGTATTTAGGTGCAGACGTTATAAAAAATTACGGCCTAACTATGATTGAAAGGTACAGTCATACTCTATAAAATGACAAGATAGACTCAATTTGGTTGCTTCAAATCTCTGATCACTTAATTTGAGTAAAACTCGAGTTTTTAAGTTATAAGATTTTGGCTTTTGAAATAAGTCACAGGACAATTAATAAAAAAAACACCAAAAATGGCGTATATATAGGGGGATTCGAGGTCGCTGATCATGAATTTGATGTCCAAAAACATGTTTTGATAATTGACAGCTGTCAAAAATGATGTCAGCAAGAAAAAAAATTATTTTAATTTTGTTTGTTTTTCAAATACATAAATAATGATTAATCATTTACTTTTTAAATCATGCGGGATATTTGTCAAAAATTATCCATCCAGCTCAAAGTCTAACAAATTTGTTCAGCATTGAAAAAGTCGAACCTGTTTATAAAAAATTGAAATAAATGATTTTTTTCTCGTTGACATCATGTTTGACAACTGTCAATTGTCAAAACATGTTTTTGACATCAAATTCATGATCAGCAACCTCGAATACATAAATAAGTTCTTGAAGTAAACAAAAGGCCAATAAATTAAAAAATTAAACTAAAATTAATATGAGATCCACTACCTGTGAATATCTCACTATGAGAGTCACAATTTGTGAGCTACTCATTGAACAAAATATGAATTTAATTTAATCGAAAAAATTTAATTGCAATTTTTTATTAAATTTGTTCACTGAATTGCTGAAAAGGAGGTAACCTTTCTGAACGTTCCCTAGTTCCTAACGCGGTTACTAAACATGCCAGGACAAAACGCACACAAATTGTAGGATTTTCATATTATAATCTTTTAATTCAATTCAAAAGTATCAGTTTTAAATATTTCCTATAATTAAAGTGATTGCAAAACTAAGATAAATTCTTAATTTAAAAAAAATATATAAAATATCGATTTATCATGATATAAACTTTTGAAACATTTTTGTTCTAGTGATCATTCTAGGTTCCAAGTTACTTGTTGGCCGTTCTATAATTTATCAAATAAAATTTATAAATCTTTCCAAAATTATTACTCGCCAAGAAAAATTAAAAAATTAAAATTAATAAACAATATATAACAACCTTGAACAAATCCTCTGGGTTCTGAGCAACAATGTCCTTCTCCTCGATGCTCTTAGGTTTGGAGCTTCGCGTATTGTCCTTGGACATGTTCATTATACTGGTTACAATACTGGTGATTTCGACGTTGTCCTGGTCCTTGAGCAGCACCACAATTTGCTTGTCAACCAAACACGTGCCCTGGTCCGGGAAGACTTTCGCCTGCACTGTGATCTGGTCCTCCTCCTCTTCAGTCTGCTTCTTGCAGAGTTCCACAGTAAAACTGATGTCTTCGACATCGCTGCCAGAGTTTGGCGACTCCTTCACAGAGACATCAATGTTCTTCGAGTTGTTTAGAGCATTGAGAACCTTGTTCAGCAACGACGTGGGGATCTGAATGATGTTCTGGGATTGAGCAGGGTTGCTTTTGGTCGGCTGCTGGGGTGAGGTCGATATTTTCGGGGTGAGCTCGGCGGTGTTTTGGTGGCTCCGCAGACGATTCGCGATCGACCGGGTCTGCTTGATGTTCTCGACGTTGTCCTGCTTGCTGCGACGACACCGGGTGTTAAGTGTCTCGAGGGTCGGGGTTGTCTGGTCCTCGCGGACGTTCTCCTTTTCGTTTTCTGAAAGTAAAGTCTGCTTCTTTTCCCGCACATTTTTGTTCAGGCCCTGCTGGCTTCGAAGGCTACGTAGTGATTTTGTCGACTGACGCGAGGCACGAGGTTCTGGCTCCGGCTCGGGCAATGGTTTTAGTTTGTCTAAATTATTTTGATCCTCAGTTGCATTCAAATTCTTATCTAAATTGTTATTGTTATTGTTGTTTATAATAGTGGCGTTTATATTATTATTATCACTTATGGATGTTCCAGGCACATTAGTTTCTTTGTATGTTTCGGTTAGAATTACTTCATTGATTTTCTCGATTTCCTGAAAAATATACGAGGCTTAAAAATGTTGAAATTAATTATTATATTACTTTGCATAAGAGTGAAAATGCTGCACAGTGCACTCTTTCATTTTTAACTGTGACATTTTTGCGGTTAATTAATGAAAATGTGAAAAGTTTGAATAATAAATTTTAGATTATTATTTCTTGTAAAAGTAACATAAACTTAAACATTTTGAAAACATAGATTTATAAAGAAAATTGTCTCACTTCATTTCCAGGGGGAATATTAAATCGGTGGCGTAACAAATCTTGAGTACGAAGACATTCTTCTTGAAAATCACAAACAAATTCAAGTTTACCTAAGCACTGGACGCAAATTACTTTAGGTAAAAGATCACTTTCGGCTATCTGCAATAAAAAAATTTTCTTTTAGTAATTATTCAATATAATTAATAATAAACTTGAATTTTCAATATTATGAAAATATGATGCAATATTTTGTTAGTCCTCAGAGTTATTAATCAAGTTAACAAAAATTGTATAAGTTTAAAAAAATTTATACTTATAGCAGAATAAATCTAAATAATAAATGTATACAAGTTTCATCACAATACTGTAACAATAAAAAATATTAATAATATTATGTAATAGATATTCAAATTTTATTATACTTTAATAAAAAACAAAAAAAATGTGGAATACTTCTTTTCGTGACAAATTATAAATTTAAAACAACGATAATAACTAGAACAATTGTCAAGATTTTTATATACAAATGAGCACTTTTACATAACAGGCACACTTAGTGTCAATAAAAACTTCTTATTTTCATATAAATCTGCATGTTTACATCTTATGCATAAACTAGAATGTGCATAATCAAGCGCTCGAAAGTTATGTGGCAAATGAATTTATCAACCTTCTGATTCACAAAGCTTACATTCAAATCAAAGACGATGAAAAAAAAAAATAAGAAACGAATTATATTTGAGCAACAATGTGAGAGCACGCAACAGGCGCGCAACAGGCGACAGCCACGCAGATAATAATCTGCCGTAATTACACAACGAGCAATCTAAAATTTAAATTTCCGTTGCTTTACAGAGTTTCAAATCCAATTTGCTCCAAAATTGTCTTCCCAGTTTCCATCATTTCAATCTACCTCTGTAACTTGCAAAATTAAAAAAAACAAAAAAAAAAGGAGAAAGAAACAAAGGAGATGAAAGGGGAAAAAAAGGCTGACAATAAAGTTTGGTCACGTGGAACGAAGAGTGTATATCGTACTTTAAAAAAGGTATATTTTACCAGGATATTTATTTTGGCGTGGATTTTCACGCCAAGGAAGCGTTTTGTCCCCTCTTCTCCGAAGACGTCGATGAAAAAGCTTTCCTGTTGGCCGCAGAGCCGACACATTTGCCGTATTTCTTTATCATCCTCCTCCATTTTTGTTTACTTTCAAGGCTGGCTGAATAACTTTTTGACTACTAAACTGCTGGTGTGGTTACATCAACATTCACATGTAAGTTCGGACGTAAGCAGCACGCAAACATTTGTGTACGTGGCGCGGCAATTGAATGCTCGGACAAATCAAAATTTCGGCTCCAATTACAGCAAAACAAGGGAACAAACAAAAGGGGAAAATGATAATGAAAAAAATAAAAATGTCGAACGCCGCCTGACACTACTCTATACACTAACGCGGAGATGCGGTCGAGATTGGGCCAGACAAGCGTCCTCCCACCTTTATCAGAAGGGGTCGTTAGCTGTGCCTACAGTGTTGCCAATTTTCAGCTATTAAAGTACCCTAGCGAGAGACTTTGTTCTTTTCTCTGTGCAATATATATTTTTGTCTTTTATTTTGTATCTTTTACTTTTTGTATTTTATAGTTATCAGCAGAGACAAAAAATGTATTCAATAATTGAATAACTTTATGAATTTATTTTTGTTTTCAAAATTAGTTTATTATTGGAAAAAAAGGAGTGTAAAAAGTGCTATTAAACAAAATGAAATGTAAAATTAAATCAAGTCAGACGTGTTGACTATTGCAGAAAAAAAGAATTTTTTGTGTTTCAGTTTTCTTTGTGCTGATCTTTTCATTCTCGACTTGTCAAAGAACGGAATCGTCTAGAACAGAGGCAACAGGGTTTTCCCAGAAAATCCAATAGAATTGTACGTTGAAAAACGAAATCTAAAATGAGAGATAATGGAATGATAATTAAAAAGAATTTGATTGCAAGTTAAAAAAGTATTTTGAAAATTCAAACAACAAATTAATTTAAATGACAATAATGTTATATTTTAAAACATCTTGCTTACTAAACAAGCAAAGTTTGTTTTTACAATTTTATTTTAATTTGTAATTTAAAATAAAATCAATTAAAATTTGGCAGTATATTAAAAAATATATACATAAAAACCATTATTCAAAAAATTGGCGCGAAAACTTAAAGCCGCGTCCGCACGTGACTCGCCATGCAGGGTCCCCAGATTCTGTTTGAGCACATTGTGTCCCTAACGCCGGGCGCCGTGTGAAAAAAATCTCCTCTCCTGCGTGGTGTGTTTTTTTTGCTGCTCGCGAATTTTCGGGGTTTGGTGTGGTAAGGGCGGCGGGAATTCAAAAGCACTCTTTTATTTCCCCCTTGCGCCCGTCCTCCAGCCGCGACGATCCGTCTCTCTCTGGTTCGCGGGTGTTGGTGATTCGTCGATTCTGGCGCTGATCCGCGCTCGAGTGCTCTCTCGCGTTCGGTCGCATCGGCGAGTTCGACCAGTCGGCGGCCCGTCTCGCCCGAAAGCAACGTCCCCCGGCCCGCGTCGGATGAGCCTCCATTATTTCGGCTGTCCTTGCATCGATTCCGCACGCTACTTCACGCATCGTCGAGGTAAACTCAACGAGCGGAGCACCAAGTTAGCTATATAACAGGGCCCCGAGTGACAATCTTTCAGCATGTCATTGTTTCAGCGGAGCCGGGCGAACTCTTGTTGACGCGCAAATTGGCATCGCCAAGCGGCCCGAAGGCGCCTCCCCGAACTTTCCCCTGATCCGAGAGCTTCGATCGAGGCCTCTAGATTTGTTTTGACGGCCCAACAAAACCTTGCGAGGTTATTTTCCACAGGCTTCTGTTGTTTGCAGATAAATAAACATCTTTTTTTGCAGACAAACTGGGTGCCTGTGATTTTTTCGAAAAAAGTTCTGTTATTTTAATATAAACAAAAGTGTAGAGGGATTGTGTTTAATGGTGCTGATCAGATTTTTTTTTTTTCTAACAAAGAGATTTAGATGATTCGATGTTGCAGATAATGATAACCTATTTTGTAGATATTAATGACAAATTTGACGTGTGATGTGTGTGATTGATATAATTTTTATTTGTTCGGAGCACATGCTGAAGGAAACAAAAAAAAATGCTCCTTTTGTGCATTTTATAATGAGATAAATTTATTTACTTAGAACTTGAATCGCAGACTACCTTGTGACAAATTGGTATTTAGTATACTTAATTATTGTTTGCAGATAATTTTGTTAATTAAAATTGAAAAAATTGGATTTTAATCTAATCTTTAAGTTATTTTTGTTAATTTAAATAATAAGTAATGAATGAAATGATTATTTTCGTATTTTTATGAAAGTGATTTTTTTCAGAACAATGTCATCAGGAGCAGGGTCTAGTGGCACTGGAAGAGGTCGGGGTTCTTCGCTGGCAGACAATAAACCAGAAAACAAGGAAGCCAAACCAAACCCAAAAATGTCGAAAGCGTTAGGCACGTCAGCAAAAAGGTATTTCAAGTTTGAGATACTGCTGCGTTAATAATGATTATTGATAATTTATAATATTTTAATGAAAAATTTGGTTTCTTTTACAGTTTGTGTGATGTTATTTATTTTTGTACACACTTTGATAAATAATTGAATTACGTGTTACATTGTCATTTAGATTTCGTAATAATGGGTATTTTTATATAAATTCGAATTTAATCTTTCTTTGATTACAGTTAATTGATGAAACGAAAATTTCATTAATAATTATGGCAACACATTTCATTGTTTAAATGTTTAAACATAAACAATGTATATCAAACAGAAGCCGGAAATTGTTGAATGTCGGTCTTTTGACACAGTTCTCTTAATAGCTTGTGCAAAAGTCAATAATTTTAAATTAATAAATTAGAGAATTTAAAAATTTGATTATTTTCTTAGAGTTTTCTGAACTTTTGAATTGATATTTTGTTAAATCTGAATAAAATTGTTTTTTTCAATAATTTGATTCAATTTATGAATTCATTTAAAAATTTTAACTTAATTTGAATTTATTTATTCTTTTTTTTTATATAAATAGCAGTTTTTTTATTTATTTGAAAAATATTGTATGGAATAACGTGTTGTAATAAATTCAATTAAGTATATTGTTTGCTGAAGGCGTTTGACGGTAACCTGATACAATGCAAATGTCAACTTCTCACATGTTGCTTCAACAATTTTTTGCACTGATAGTTGCAAAAAGTGTTTCATTTTTATGTGGGAAGAGCACCTTATTCTTCAATTATGAATTTTAATACAATTTATTTTTATAAATGCTAACATAATATTATATTTTGTTATATTAACATGAAAACTATAATTAGGAGAAAAGTGTGTAGGTATATAATACAAATAATTTAAATATGTCACTGTAGGTATAACTTTGATTTTTATTTATTTATCTTTATTAATATTTTTTAATCAATTGAAGGAAATAATGAATTAATTGAAATATGATAAATAGATAAACGAATAATCTTCAAGATTAAAATTTAATGCATCGAAAAATGTTGGAGTAAAATTATAATAGACTCAAGCAAATTAAACAATTTTTAATCTTAAATATACGAAATACATTTTTTGTGTAAAAAAATTATATTTTCAGAATTATATTGAAAAAAAGAGAAAGAGATATTTTTAGAATTTTTCAAATAAAAATGGTTAACAATTTCGTAAAGGGTTCAAACGAGCCCATAAACATTTTTGAAACGTTTCAAGCTGTTAAGATGTTATCAGGGCTGGATCTAAAGAAACTTGGAAAGCTTAGTGTTAATTATGATCAAGTTAAGTTTGTAAAAGTAGTACTTTTTTTAAAAAAAAAAAAAAATTCAATAAAAAATTA
>JABFPM010001205.1:0-21768 GCA_022817325.1 Idris sp. 1 HC-2018 | reverse complement strand
TGTGACAGTCCGTCTGCACGTCGAAGACCAGGAAAACAAAGTTGGAGTATTTGCTCCGAGTACAAGCTTACTGGAAATTTTAGAAAAATTGGCCTCAGACAAGTTGAATGATTTAGACAAAACAATTATACTTTATACCCAAAAATCGGTACACATTTGCTGATATATATTGTAACACAAAATATTATTAAACTTTGGTTAATTTTTTTTTTTTTCATAGTTTTCTGGAGAAACTGAGCTGAAAGCAACTACTTTACGAAAATTGGGTCTCTTCAAAGGTCAAGTGACATTTCGACTGAGAATTTGTGATCCAGATCAACTGAACCAACAGGCTCACGTTTACGTGCCCAAAACTCGGGTTCAAAATGTCGAAGCACACTGCTCAAATGCTGAAATACCTGCATCACGGACAAGCAATGGGAATGTAAATACTCATAATGAAGATTCGTCGAGGTCTTCTGTTGTATCAGAAAGTCCTTCCAGTTTAGATGTCAAAAGTAATAAAGAAAAAGTTCAGGAAGTTGATAAAGAAAAAGAAGAAATGTTATCGCCCAATGAGGCTTACAGTGAACAAAAACCTGCTGTCTCTTGTCAGGAGAAAAAAATAAAAATTGAAAAGGACGACGAGGAAAAAGAAAAAGACGATTGGGAAATGCAAGAGCAAGCAAAAGTGCAAAAAATGGATGTGGACAGTCAACATGAAACAGAACCGATTATGAAAGAAGAAAAAGTTGAGGAAACGAGGATCAGAAGGAAAATTTATGTAAGCTTTATAGATAAATAATCTTGATTATTAAACTTTCTTAGAATACAAATGTTAATTTTTATTTTTAGTTAGGCGAAAGAAAGGCCTTGATTTACAACAAAGCTGACATCAAAAGTGTGACGAGGGAAGAAGTGCCAGACAGTTTTTATATCACCACAGTAGATGACGTGAAAAAATTGTACAAACAACAGCTAAGGCTGTTGGAAAATTTACAAAACACCCCACTGATGACCTCAAAATTACGCGAACATGAAGTCGCTGCTGCTACTAAGGAATTACTGGGCGCCTATCCAGAGTCAGTAATACGGATATGTTTTCCCGATCAGCTGGTGTTGCAGGGTGTTTTCAGTTCCACCGAAACCGTACAGTCGGTTTACGATTTTGTGCAAAATTATGTAAAAAATCCTGAAGCTCAATTTGCTTTGTGTAAGTTAGTTGCAAAATCTTGAAGTTCAATTTGCTTTTACAGTTTATTAGTTATTGTTATTAAATTAATATTTGTTATTTTCGCAGATGAAAGCCCTCCACGTCGAGACTTGATGCGAGAAAAAAAATTATTCGAGGACAATTTAGTGCCTTTGGCAAATGTATATTACTCTGGACAATCTACATTAAAAGATGAAATAAAGCTGAAGACTAGTGATTATGGTTCTGCTGAATCGGATGTTTCAGAAATAAGGTTTGTATTTTATTTTGAAATTTGATTTTCAATTTTTTTTATTTTCTATGTATTAAAGTATAATGTATTGTTTCTAGATACAAAGCAAAAAACAGTGACTTCTCTATCAAAACAGCAGAATTTTGCAATCCTTCAACAAGTATCGGTAATGCAGAGTCCACACCTGGACCAAGTAACCTGCCAACAAAAGCAGAAACCAGCAACGTTAATATAAAACCAGGAACCAGCCAGCGACGAGAAAAAGCCGATTCTGGTCGTGTACCAAACTGGTTCATGAAAGGCCTAAAAAAGCCCTAATTCAATGTTTTCGTTAATAATCGACTGTATGAATTTTCTATTTTTTATTTCTTCGATTGTATAAATCAGTAAATTTATGTCTTTTTTTCTTCAGTGTTTTTGATTGTCACCAAAATGGATGATCAAAACATGAAGATACATTTTTATTGTGCTATATATTATATGTACATTGTATAATAAAATAAAATCAAATTTCGATAAAAACATTCTTGTATATATTTTTTGTTACACAACAATTTTATTTATCGAAAAATTTATTTTGAAAGTCATAAAAATTCACCAAGCTACCGGTAAATTACATTTATTCAAACTATGGAAATATTGAAAGAAAACATTTTACACTCTTAAATAAATTTTATTTCAAATAACTCATTTAAATTTTTGCCGCGTAGGCGTTATCTTCTGTCTCTCTCTCTATCGATTGGCGTGGGCTGTCGTCGCCGCCAGTGGGCGCTCCTGCGTCACGTTTTTTTGACAAAGGTGACGCGTTGACGGTGTCTACATCAATAGCTGCGCGTCATCCAGTCTGACAGCTGTGCATCACTTTTTTTCGTTGGCCAAATTTTTGTTAACAACAAATAATGTTCATCTAAACAACTTTTGCACAATGTCGGTGTACTTGTTGCTCGCGTTGCTCGCCGTGTGCCGCGGCCTGCCCGACACCAGGGAGCCCGACGAGAGCTTCGTCCGGGAAAAGTACACGCACTATGACGAGCTGAGCGAGCTCTTCGGCGAGCTGGCGCAGCGCTACCCGGGATTGGCGCAGGTGCACTCGATCGGAAAATCGGTCGAAGGTCGAGAGCTGCTCGCCCTGGAGATCAGCGTCAGGGTGAACGAACGCAACCTCGGCGAGCCGATGGTCAAACTGGTCGCCAACATGCACGGGGATGAGGCCGTCGGCAGGGAAATGCTCGTGTTCCTCGCACAGTACTTGTTGCACAATTACGGGAAGGACGAAAGAGTCACGAATCTTGTCAACAATACTGACATTTATTTGATGCCGTCGATGAATCCGGATGGATTTGAAAAATCCATTGTAAGTTTTTCTAAACGGTTTTTTAAACTAAAAAAAGTTTACTGTGACCAAAAATGTTGCAATTGCTAATAAAAAACGTTACATTTAAAAAAGTTTACCGTTAAAAAATATTTTGCAATTGCTAACTGAAAAATTTAAATCTAAGTATTTTTTTGTATAATAAACTAAAATTTTATTAATTTAAAAAAACAAAAAAATGAATAAAGTTTATTGAGAAAAAGATTTTGTAATTGCTAATTGCGTTTGAAGATAAGTTTACTTTGAACAACTATTTTTATTAATTGGAAAGAAAAATGGATAAAAATGTCATTTAAAGTCAAATTTACTTAATTACCAAAATTGGTTTAAAATAATGTTTGCAATGCATAAGCACACTTAATTAATTTTCTGTAATTATAACGTTGCAAGCATGACATTGAAAAAAATACTCATCCAATAATCTTTTTTTGACATTTATATAATACTTATGAAATTATAGGTCATAATCAAAGATGAATGATTTTTACGTTTCGAAATTATGTTATTTCCTTATCGAAACTTGAATAAATTAAATTACAATGTTTTTTTAATTAATTCATATCAGTTTTAAATATTCTAAATTAAAGTTGTCACATTTTGTATGTGCAATTTTATTTAGAAATTTAATATTAAAAATACATGAAGTTTCTTGTTAGATTGTTACTTTTTTAAATAATACCGTTATTTTATTTTCAAACTTAATCATAGAATTTACCAATAGCAACTTAAACATACATTTATCCTTTTTTTCATACTTTATTTTTGTTTATAATCGATTTGAATTGCATAATAATTCAAGGAAGCTAATTAGCTGAACAAATTGTTCAATTACGTCAATACACCGACATGTGTAATAATAGTGTTACAATCTGCTGAGCAGTTGTCGATATTCTTCTTAAAAGCTTTTTGGAGTAGCATAATAATGATATCACTTGATGAACTGTCAATTCAAATTGTTACAGAATATTAAGTTTCAATTAAAAATTGTTTCAGGAAGGGAAATGCAACTCGAATGACGATTTTTCCGGTCGAGAGAACGCCAATCATGTGGACTTGAATCGAGATTTTCCGGACCAATTTGACTCGCATTACAACAGCATTAAAAGGGCAAACAACCTGGTGACCGGAAGACAAAATGAAACCGTAGCTATGATGACGTGGATCGCAACGATGCCTTTTGTTCTGTCGGGTAATTTCCACGGCGGAACCGTTGTTGCCAGTTATCCCTATGACTCCGGAAGCACGAGAAATTGTTGCAAAGAGAGCAAGTCCCCTGACGATGATCTGTTCAAGTACTTGGCTCGCATTTACGCGGACAACCATCGGGACATGCGGCGAGAAAATGTTTGCGCCACTGACTACTTTCCTCATGGCATCACCAACGGCGCTTTCTGGTCAGCACTTTGATTGAATTTATTTACCATTTTTAATTTATTTTTTGTACCCATTTTATTTCAACTTTTTGCTACATCTTCCTCAGGTACGAAGTCAAAGGAGGAATGCAAGATTTCAATTACGCGAGGTCCAATGCTTTTGAAATTACTTTTGAGTTGAGCTGCTGTAAGTACCCGAATGCTTCTTATTTGCCGGAACATTGGCAGCTGAATAAGGAGCCACTTTTGAAATATTTGGAACAAGCCCACATTGGTATCAAAGGTATTAAATCATTTTTTTGTTTGGAAAAAATAAAGTTTTTGAAACTAATAAATGAATATGTAATTTAATTTCATGACGTTTTAAAATATATTTCTGTTTTTAATTAATTTAAATTAATATATTATCAAAATTAAAGTGTAAAAATACAACAAATAAGAATCATATTTTTTGTTACAAAAAATATTTATTTTAAATTATTTTACGAATTTTTGAGTAGGCTTGGTAACGGATTCTGATGGAAGACCAATAGAAGCTGCTGACATTGTTGTCGAAGGTATACATCATAATGTGACCACCACAGAAAGAGGAGAATACTGGCGGCTTCTTCTTCCGGGAACATATCAAGTTTATGCATCGGCTTGGGGGTAATAATTTTATTTTTGATTTCACTTTATATATTTTTGACTTTGTTACATTTGAATGTTAACTTTCAGCTACGAGCCGAGCATTCCTCAATTGGTAAATGTAGAACAAGACAAAGTCCAAATTGTGAATTTCGTTTTAAGAAAGGAACAGCCCTATGAACAGAACCCAGGTAATCCTAACGAGTTGCCATTTTTGTCACGCCTCTCAAACTTGCAACAAATTATTTCCGCCCTTGAGGATCAAGACTATTACTAATTAATTTTTCTTAACTTGTTAACAAAAGTTAAACGAACAAACTATGAATGAGAGACATTTTGAAACATTAATACGAGAATCGTACAAGAGAGATGACTATTTTATACGGTCTTTCAATACACACAAATTTCATTACTAACAAAAATTACTGGCACAAGGTATATGAGAAATACAACATTTATTCCTTTTTTTTGAGAATTAACAATCTGACATTAAGTCTGAAATATTTTATCACAATTTTTTTACGCGTTATATAGAGAACATATCTACAGAGTATTTATTGATGTTATTATTGTATAGTATATCATATTTTATATTTTACAACTATGTTTATTTTTTGTTACTTAATTTTTACACAGTGCATTCTTTTTGTTTTTTATACATA
Organism: Idris sp. 1 HC-2018; assembly: GCA_022817325.1. Classification (NCBI taxonomy): domain Eukaryota; kingdom Metazoa; phylum Arthropoda; class Insecta; order Hymenoptera; family Scelionidae; genus Idris; species Idris sp. 1 HC-2018. Next base: position 16,310 of record JABFPM010001205.1, on the reverse strand, counting down.
TTATTTTATTTTTTACACTTTTTTATTTTATATTTTGATACTTTTTTAATTAAGGCACATGAAACACTGGGAAAGGTGTTTTATTTTAAAACGGTCATGAATAAATTATTTCTTGATAAATTAATTTTTCGTGTTTTACTTTTTTCTTTTTTTTCAATGTGATGTTATCTGTAATTATATTATCAATGTGAAGTATAATGGTACGAGATATTGTATGAAGGTGAAAATAAACAATAATGTCTAGTGTGTTTGTGTAAAGACTTTTTTCAAAAGACCTCTCCTCAGTTTCCCTTATTATCGTCTTTTTGTTTTTAATTTGTATTGACTTTTTATCTTTTCTGATTTCTCTATGCCTTGTGTTTGTTTTTCCATTTAATTTTTTATGTGCCTATTTTAAGTTTTTGTTAACGAAATCACTCATTCATGATCGTTTTTCATGATTTTTTTTCACATGCTTCACATCACAAACATATTTCACCGATTTAATTATTTCACAATAAATTTACATTTTATCATCTTATTTGACAAACAAAAAAATATTTTAATGCAGCGTTATCGTATGTTAATTAATGAATGAAGTATTATTTAGTACTGTAATTTGAGAATTGTACTTTTTTTACACGTATACTTATAATATTGTGATTTAAAACTATTGACAAGTGTTAAAAATAATGCAGAACAAGAAAAGAACAAATTTACATTTCTAAATTTACAGTTCTAAATATTTTTATTTTAAAATTTGCCTTTTCATCAAAATCGTTTTTTTTTCTTTCAGCTCACATTTTACAAAAAAGGACGGTCGATATAACAAATTCATCTAGTAGTACAACAGGTCATTCATTGTTATAAATATTTTTGCTTTAATTATTAAATTTTACGGAAAATGCTGTAATACTTACACTTTACATGCACAATTTCATTCTTTAATTTACAACTAATTTTAAATTCACTTTTTTATCTCGCTCAATTTTTATATCATACAAATTTTATTCTGTCATCATCACTACATTTAATTTTTTTTATCAGTTCCCTTCAATTTAAAAATTATTATTATTTATGCATACAATTTCATCAAATTAATTTTCTATAACTTTTAAAAATCATTATCCTGTAGCGTCGGATAAAGTGGACGAAATATTTCGCAATCGCGATATGTATGGATTTTTGCACGACGAAAAGTTTAAGCACCACAACTACCTCGAGATGAAGGAATACCTGGCAGATCTGAGTCAAAATTACAATAGCATAACCCGGCTCTACAGCATCGGCAAGTCCGTGGAGGATCGGGAGCTCTATGTATTGGAGGTGACCGAGAATCCAACGGGCAAGCACAACACCAGCAAACCGGAAGTCAAACTCATTGCGAACATGCACGGTAACGAGGTCGTGGGCCGGGAGGTGCTTCTCTTGCTGGCCAAATATCTCTGTCAAAATTTCGGTGCAGACGAGAGGGTGACGAAAATTTTACAAAATTACCGTCTCCACCTGATGCCCAGCTTAAATCCAGACGGCTATGAAATATCCCACGAGGGTGATGTCTCTGGGGTTCAAGGACGAGAAAATGCTCACAAAATTGATCTGAATAGAAATTTTCCTGATCAGTACTTTCACACCAAGGTATTGTAACTACATTTAAACAATGTAAAATATTCTAATGAAATTTAAATAAATCAAAGTATTTTTACTAAATTTAATTCATTTTTTTTTAAATAAAGTAGTAAATTTAATTAAAACAAACTAAACAATTTAGGGATAGTTTAATAATAAAGTTTTTGTTTGGTTTTAGGAAAATTCAATTCAGGAACCTGAAACAGAAGCCATAATGAAATGGATCGCCGAGGTTCCCTTTGTTTTATCGGCGAATCTCCACGGTGGCGCTCTGGTCGCTAATTATCCCTACGACGACACACCCGAAGGCGACCAGCCCGCCCCAAATCTGAGTCCCGACAATCAAGTTTTCGAAAAACTTGCGCACGTCTACTCGGACACACACCCGAGGATGCACCTCGGACGACCTTGTCCGTCACTCATAGGTCATTCGTCGTTGCTCGACGACGCTTTTCCCGGGGGCATCACAAACGGTGCTGCGTGGTACGTCGTTCCAGGCGGAATGCAGGACTACAACTATCTCAACAGCAATGCCTTTGAAATAACCGTGGAAATGGGCTGCGAAAAGTTTCCATTTGCCAAAGATTTGCCGAAGTTCTGGCTGGAAAATAGGGATGCGCTGTTGACTTTTGTTGAAATGGTAGATTTTAATTTTTTTAAAAATATATTTAAAATTGTTCTTTATTGATTAATATCTTTTGTTTTTATTTGAAACAGGCAAGAAAGGGAGTGCACGGAATGGTGACCTCTTCCATCGGCAAGCCAATTCCCGACGTAAAAATTTCAGTCGAAGGCATAAATCACGAAATTCATTCGTCATCTGAGGGTGATTATTGGCGACTTTTGGTCCCGGGTAAATATAGTGTCACAGCAAGTGCTCCGGGATACGAGCAACTCACACAAACGGTAATTGTTCCTGAGGCAAATAATACGAACGGAGGGGAAGCTATTTTGCATTTCACTTTGATGAGGGACGACCCCTCACACTGGTGAGAATTTGTCTTTTTTAAATATACCAATGTTTCCAAAATTATTTTATCATCAATAGCCGTTTTAGCCAGGAAACGAGACCTTGTTACATATCACCACCATTTTACATATATCTATATCCACTTCTTACTTAAAATTTATGGACTTGCCTTACTCATTTTACAACGTTAAATATTTGCATTTACAAATTACAATCTTTTAAGCACTATTTCATTTGCATTACATTTATTTCAGACCTTCAGTATCCTCGCTTTTCTTGTACTTTGTTTCTTTTCTCCTTATTTTTTGTTCTTTTATTTGTACCGTCTTCTAAGATCACTTCAACTTCTGCTTTGCTTTCATTAACTTTTAAAATTTTCCTATATTCTTTCTCCAAATTTTTGTTGTTTCCACTTACAGATCTTTCAATCTTTTCGTGTACAAATTCTTGCATTTAGTCAAATCATTTTTTACACTATCCTATGAAATGTTCCAACTATTCATTTCGATTTGTTTTCTTCCTCTAACTTATTCACCTTCTCTTCTAATCTTTGTGCCTTTAGCTTTCCTTTTTCTTCAGTTTTCTAATATCCATTTGCTTCCTTATTAGATATCTCGATGTGTGCAACTTCAGGCCTATTTATGCTAGTTTTTTTGTACTTTCTCCAGCTCGGTTCTCTCCTGCCATTCTCAAATTCATAGGTCATTACACTTCCAACCAGATATGCAAAAAGTTTTTTTCTTTTCATTATGTTTCCAAGTGACTCGGCACATGAATATTCTCCACAATAGTTTGCTGTTTTCTAAATTCCATTTGCCATTATGGTAGAATCTTTTTTCTTTCAATTTTCTTCTCAAAATTTCCTTGCAGATTTTTTAGATTTCTCAGCAGTTCTTTGTTTCCTGTGGGTCCCCTTTCTTATACAGTGGCCTTGTAACAGCTTTTTATCAGTTTTCTGAAATTCTTTAACTTCTCTTTATGATGTCTCCTAGTTTTTTCAATCACTTCTCCTTCCCATAACCAAGCTTAATTCGTTCCATCTTTTCCTGCTGCTTTCTTCTTTATTGCTATCTCCATCTTTTTTATTATTTCCTCTCACCTATTTTATCTTCTATTCTTTGTATTCTTTCAAGAAATGTTACTTTTATTGTTGCTTTCTTATTTTTTCTCTACTGCTGTCTTCTTCTTTCTATATCTATTTTAAAATTCCCTGACTTCTGTTTTATTTTTTATTTTTCTTAGTTGCATCTTTTCCTCTTCCCTTTTCTTTCTGTTTGTAAAATTTTCCCAGCTACTTTTAAGTAGTTTATTTTTCTCTTGTGCTTTTAACCTGCATCCATTTATTTTAAACCTTTCTTTTGAATTCCGTACACTTAATCAAAATAGTTTATGTAAATTGCAGGAAATTAAAAAAATTATTGCATTTTTTGGATTCTTTTATTAAAATATTCTCTTTTTATAGGGCTTCAGCTTACGATTTTGGTTTAATAGCCAATCTTCAACCTGATTACCTAAAAACGTCCGAATTAAAAGCTCGATTCGGACAGCTGGAAAACCGTCAGCCTGAATTCGCGGAATTTCACACCGGTGATTCTTTGATCAGCATGTCTGTGCAGTCTTTCAAAATCACTCACAGTGTAAGTATTCTTTTTTTTCTTAAATTTTTATTATACTGACAAAATAATAAAAATTAATTTCATATTTCAGATTGGCGCTCCCGAGGAAACGAAATTCAACATCGGTCTCGTCGGTGGCTTGTTCGCCTCACAACCTGCTGGTCGTGAAATACTTTTACGCCTCGCCACCCACATTTTGAAAGGAAACATAATTGCCGAACCTCTGATCAAGAATCTGCTCAACAACGCGGTTTTACATCTAATTCCGAGCGTCGATCCCGGCTTTGACAACATTCCCACTGACGAGTGTGATCCTTCGGTCGATAATGAAGTTGGCACCAGATTGCTGGCTTCAAAAAATTCAACGAAAAGTGATCGCACAATAAATGCGTTCAAGTCTATCATCAAAAATAACAATTACGATGTGATCATATTGTATGGAGGTGGAAGTGGACAGAAAATAACGTGAGTTTTTCATTTGAAAAATGTCAACCAACACTTAATTTATGTAATACATAATTTCTTTTTACAGATATACCGACAATGAAATGGGCACGTACAAAAGTTTGTCGCTACAGTACCAGTCTTTAATGAAAAAAGAAAGGTGCCATAGTCAGAACAACGATCTAGAATCTGTCCAGGAATTCATTCACAGTGAATTCAACATTCCTGTTGTGGGTATTTTTTGTCAAACCTTTTTTTTTACTATTATTATTCAAATTGATTTTGTATTAAATTACTTTTTTCAGATAAGCATCTCTTTGTCTTGCTGCAAATTTCCCAGCCCGAAGGCCCTTCCTCAGCTGTGGCGCTCGAATTTGGGACCATCGATGGACCTATTGTTCAACATCATCGCCGGCGTCCGACTCATGGTCACCGACGAAAAGATCCAACCTCTTCGCGAGGCGACCGTGCAAATCGGCACAACCGTCTACAACCTCACCAAAAATATGGCCTATTTCAAGATGACCTTACCTCCCGGAAACTACGAGATCCTCGTGACATGTAAGGACTACGACAATCAAAAAATCAGCATCCAAGTTCACGAAAAGAAAATTACTGAAATGAACGTGATCCTGCCACGAACCAAGTTTCGCAAAAAAACTTCCGAACTTCAGAAGCAACACATTTCCCAGCCGAACCGGCAGCTCGACCAGCTGAATATCAAGTATCCGAAGCTGTCGGAGCTGCTGGAGATCGGCCAGACGAAAACGGGACAAAAAATTTTCGCTCTCCGAATTGAGCCGAAAAGTTCGATTTCGGTGAACGTGGCCAAGCCGGCGGTCATATTTTCTGCGGGCATAGCCCAGGGCTCGCCGGTCACGAGTCAAGTTGTCTTGAAACTGGCGGAACACTTTTTGAGCAATTACAACAGCGACTTGGACGTGAAACATTATTTGAATAATTTTCAGATTTATGTTGCGCCACACTTGCATCCGGATCGCGATGACAAGCAGACTTGTTCTTTCGATAATAATGGTAATTTGAAATTTGACATCCACGGACAGATGGATGAGGATGCCAAGGTCATTGTTAACTGGGTGCAAAAGATCAATCCAGTTTTGATGGTGAATCTCAACAGTGGATCTAGACATGTTGAGATTCCTTATGGAGATAGGTAAACATTTTAATATTAATAAAATTATTGCAAAATAACTATTACTAAATTGAAGTAACTATGTTCTTTTTTATTTTAAGGAGGTTCTCTAGGTTTTGATGACAATTTTCTCTGTAACCATAACTTTGTGAGAATATTATTTAGGTTTTAATAATGCTACTTGAATTTTTTCAGATTTGTTAATCACATATTTATATCAAAAAACTGAATATCAAACTGAATGTTTTTGTAGAATCAAAAAATTTGCAAAAATTCAAGAAACATTGTTAAAATCGTAACATTATTCTGACAAAGTTGTAATTACATAGAGCATTGTCATCAAAACCTAGAGAACCTACTTAATGTTAATATTAATTTTAATTTAAATTTTAATTTGAAAATGTTGGTTTTTAGTTATGGCAAAGAGCGAAACAAAATTTTCGAAACAGACGACGAGCACATTTTGCAACAGTTTTCCAACAATTACGTCAAATACAATCCTTCGATGTCTTCCCCTAACACTGGATGCAGTAACAGAGTGAATGTCGAGAAAAACGGTGTGTCCCACGGTGGCCGAGCAGTTTCTCAAGGCCGAAAACACTCCCTCATGGATGTTGTTTACATGAACACGAGTGCACTATTTTTGGACGTTTTTGTGACCTGCTGCAACACGGATTACGCAGAGAAGGTCTGGAGCAGCAACAAAGCGAGTCTGTTGAATCTGATTGGTCACATCAATTCTGGGATATCTGGTTTTGTGGTGAACCAGAACCACGAACCCGTGGAGAATGCTGTGTTGACTTACGATAGCTCGGTGCACAGAGTACGAAACGGGCCAAATGGAGCATTTTATTTGATTTTGCCTGCAGGCCGTCACACAATAACCGTAAGTGCACCTGGTTATGTCACGGAAACAAAAATCCTGGAAACGCCAGATGTGCAAAAGTTTTCGCACCTTTTACTGCAGCTGCACCGAGATGAGACTGTTTTGGGAATGTCGCGGTTCAGTTTCATAATTTTTGCTGGTAATAATGAAAAAAAATAATAATCAATAAATAAGTTTTATTTTATAGGGTAGATGTACCAGTGAATGAACAGTATCAATAAAATAAAATTGCAATAAATACTGAATATTTTGAACAATATTATGTCTAATTAAATACAATATTCCAATAATCGAGTACATTTTATAATTATATACGCCAAAATGTAGGTGTTCCTTCACTAGTGCAATTTGGCATCTCGCATTTAGAATTAATTTTTATTGAATACATGTTATAAATATTTATTAAAAACATATATTTATTGAACTTCATTACATAAACAATCTATTTTGACTTTGTTTTATGATTTGTATTCATGAATTATTAAGATTTATTAATAATTAGGTAGAAAAATACAAGTATTCATTCATTGGAACATCGACCCTACTTAATTTTAATTTAATTTATTTTGTTAATTACTTTTGTTTTAGGAATTGTTTGTCTGTGTATGATCATCACAACAGCTCTATGTTATGTGAAATTCTTTTCAAAAAAATCCGAAGATTATAATAATGACAGAAAAGCTTACGCTTTTAGTTTGTTGCGTGATGGAAACAGCTTTTTTGATGACGACGAAAAAGAGATAGAAATATTTAAACGTCCTGTCAGCACAACGAGTAAGTGAACTTTCTTTTACTTTCTTTTAAGTTACTGAACACATTTTTAATGATAAATACATTTTTAGATGATGAATATTATGAAGATAAAGTCGAAGCTACCATGGTACAACCGTACGTTTCTGATTACTCGAGTTCGGAAGAAGATTTGGAATTTTTGCGACCTGAGGAAGAGTTGCGAGAAAAATTGTTGGTCACTTGAAACAGTGTTTTGTTCCTTCGATTTTTCCCTAACGAAAATGTTGTTCCTTGATGTATTTTTTTTAATTTTTTGTGCAGTTCAATAACTGGGGAAAAGCACAGCTGAAAAAACTGCCTCAGATTTTAACGAATTATTATTTGACACTGCAAAAGTGTGATGATCTGTATTTTTCAATCATATTTGCGTCCTATAATTGCTCATTATATCGTTGTACATAAGATTTACACGAGATGCTTTGACTGAGAAAATGAATATGTACAAAAATAGTGAAATAGCATATTTTTCACTCAATTGTTACAAATATATTTATTATACAATGAATGCATAATATTATCATCGACATATTCATTACATTAAATAGTCAAATTCCAATGAAATGGACTATTAATTAAATTTACAACTGCAATTTTGTTCTTTGCGCTCGCTCGTAATATTTTTATACAATTATTGATCATTAAATATTTATTTATTAATACTTATAAAATGAAATAGTTGTACATAATAATGAATCTTGGTGTAATTTGCATTTAATATTTTACTAAAAATATTTTATTAATGAAACTTTTTTAATTGTAAAATTTACAAGCTTGAAACTAGAATATTAATTTTCAGTATTAATAACGTAATTGTTTTTTTTCTGTTTTATAAAAGTTTTTCGTCAAATTAACTGACGACAGATTTTTTTATTATTTGATAAGAGATATTGTTCATAAATAACAAGTTTATATTGTAAATACAAGTTTTTGTATATTTTTATAAAACAAAAAAAAGGTACTTGAACTTAATATTGAGTTGACGGCGGATATCTTCTTAGGTTTTAAGTAATAAAAGTATATGTAAGGAAAATTAAGTTTGTTCGCATTTCATAGGTGATATTAAAGGTTGAGGATTATTTTTAATATTGTATCGTCGAGACTTCGAACGTCCCTTTTTATGATTATACAATATAATATTATAAATCTACCTAAATACGTCTGTGATCACTGTTTGTTATATGTTAAAATAAAACATAGATTTATTGATAAATTTATTATTCTTTAATACTAGTGTCAATTAACGAAGGAAACTTTTCTAGAAATTATAATTTTAGTTATTCTACAACGAAAAACTAAAACTCTAAATAACGTAGAGTGTTAATTTTAAAATTTAAAAGTAGAATTTAATAAAAATTAATATTAATAACTTATACAACTTTGTGTAAAGAGAATTTTTCAGGAATTTCGTAATTAATTGCTTTAAAACGAATTTTTTTTTTATATTTTAAATATTAAACCGCTCGTGTACAAAAATTTTAATTACAAATGGATTAAATAATGTCATCAGAGATGTTTGTAAAAAATGTGTAAAAAATATATTAATGAATTTTTAATAAAATAACTTCTGTTGTAAGAAATGTGAAGGAAAGTTTTGTTTCAAGAATTCTAATTTCTGCAATCTTTTCACATTTATTTTTATATAAAAAAAATTTTTTTGCTTTATTTTTAACGACAATTTTAAAAGTTTCAATATTTTTATTCACAATTTTTCGTTTAAACTATTTTATTCAATTTTATAAAATCTATATTTTTTTACGAAATTATACAAGTTAAATTTTTTTTCAATGATAATAATTTTTGTAACAATTTTTAAATATTGACACGCTATTTTTTATTTTATTTCTGTGTATCATATATCTATAGTTAGTGTTATTTGCATATTGCTCCTTATCCCCCCCCCCCTCTCTCTCTCTCTCTCTCTCTCACTCGTCCCATTACAGTTTCTCTATATCAGACAACTTCATGTTATGACTTGAACTAAAATTCGTTAAAAGAAGCGGCATTATTTGTTGTGACTTTTGAGCGAGAAGAAATTTCAAAACAGAATTAACCTGAAATTTTGTTTTATTACATTTCTTATCACTTATTGACAAAGATGGCTGATTATCGACTTGAATTTAAGTATCGGAAATTTGGTTTCGGTAATATTGCCGAAAAAAGGGCCATTCGAGCCGATTACTTTGATGAACAACGAAAAGTTCGCCGAACAGAGCATTTTTCGAAGCACCGCAATTTGGAGATGGTAAACTCGCCATCTGTAAACAAAAGTGAGTTTGTATTTTTTGACACTGTATTCAAACTAAATAAAGCAATTTAAGTAATTAAAAGTAAATAAATGTTTTTTTTATTAGATATTGAATTAAAAACTATTCACAATATTAGTTTCAAAATATAAATAATATTTTTCTAAATTAACTTTGCACAATAAAGTTACAATTTTGTAAAACAAGTAATAAAATCGTATTTTCATTAAAGTAGATATATATAATCAATAATGGTGATCCTCAAAGCACACATTAATTTTTATTAATCTTAATTCTGTCAATAGAACAAATTAATTTATAATCTATATATTATGTTTCTTAATTAGTAAAAAAAAAGACATAGAAACTATCGATTATTCATTAGATTTAAAAATACTTTTTTAGAATCCCAAATTTAAATCATTTTAATTTTTTGTAACAGATTCAATTAATTTTATTTATAAAAATGTATTTTGTAAATTATTACCACATAAAAACATATTTTGAAATGAAATGTCATATCAATTTTTTAAACGTTTTAGTGTCACTAAAATAAATTTTATCGTTTCATGAAAAATGTATTTTAATGCACTGGTTTTTTATTATTTTTTTTTAATAATTTTAAATTTTAAATTTATAAAATGAATTGACTCTAAAATAACAAAATCAATAAAAACAAATGTATTCTTACATTATTGCATTATCTTAAAATAAAATATTTAAAAAAATTATTTTAGATTAATAAAACGTTTGTGGAAGGCAGCTGATTAAATTGACATTCCTCTCACTACTCTCTCTCTGTCTCTCTCTATATTTATACATATATATATAAAAAAAATATTGTTTTTGGTAAAATCGATAAAGTAAAGCTGACACTTTTAAACCTACTGAAAAATGTGTGGTAACATTTAATAAAATTAAATTTTGCTTTTAGAACCAGAAAAACCAGTAGACAGCAGAAAAGAGAGACTTTTGTTGTGGAAAAAAGAGCGGGATCTACGAAACAAGTTAAAAAAACAGCAAGCAAAGCCAGTGTTTAAAGTTGGCGTCATTCACCACAAAATTTATTCGCCTGCTTTTCTCAAACCGTCGACTGAAAAAAGTCCGCAAAAAGAAATACCAAAAAGGATTACTCGGGCAACGCAAAAGCGTTTGGCAGCAAAAGCGGCCCAAGCTGCCGAGCAGAGTAAAAAGTTAACAAATGTTAAGCACAATAAAAAAGTTAAGACTGACTCAAAACCTACCAAACAGGCCAAAAAATCTTTCGCCCCCGAAGGTTACAAGTTCAAACCGCCGCCCGGGTTGCCGCAGATGCCCGCTTTTAACTGTACAACGCCTGGTGAATTCAGGTTTAGTGGCACCACACAGTGGTTTGTATCCGATCTGAAAAACGATGCAAGCGATACTGAAGAAGCAACGAAAGAAAACTCGGATTCCGAAGAAAAATATATTTTCCGCTTTGGGCGACCATCTGCGCAAAAATTGAAATACAAAAAGTTTAGTATTTTTGATTTCAATACACCTGCCGTTTCGAAAAACGAGATAACTGGCAAAAATTTAAATGAAATGCAATGCAGGGAATCGCCAAGAAAAACAATTAAAAAGTCAATTTTAACAAACTTTGATGGTCACACAAATAAAGTAAGAATTTAAAAAATATAATGTTTATTTAAAGTATATATGTTATTTTATGAATTGTACAGTAACATATACATTAATTTAACATTAATTTGTTGTTTTTCAGGTAACAGAAGATGATCATGAAGTTTTCACACCGGCTCCAAAAATAAGCAGAACCGTCGTTTTTGCTAAAACTCCAACTCTGACTAAAACTCCAAAAGCTATTAAAATTGAAAACGAACCTTCGGACTGTACGTCCGACAAAAAATCACCGAAACCGAAAAGAAGAATTAAAATTAAACGAAACCCTAAATTACGTTGAGCTTATAGTAAAATATTAATAATACTATAATTTTGAGGTAAAATATAGACAAATTTTATCCTTTTTTTTTTCTTTTTTTCATAAAAGAACAATGATTGATTTCGAACAATTTTAAAATTGAATTAGTATTCAAATGTATGAAATTAAATAAACATACCAAATTTAATATAAGAAAATATATTTGGAATCTATGCAATAATAATTTTATAAATTTTTCTATTTAAATGTACAATTAATTTTATGTGAAATTGTATATAAATATATATATTTATAATTTTATACATTTACCGGACATTTGTAATTAAGCTAAACAGGGCTATAAGAATCGGTAACATTTTTACTATAGTCAAATTTACAGTGAAACTTGTAGAATTTTTGTTTGAGTATCCAAATGTTATTGATTAGAGCGTAGATACAACATTTGAAAAATAATAATTGCAAATTATTTTTTTACTTGTCATTAAAATTATTTGATAAAGAAATTGAAAATCGACAATACTTGAAACTGTTTAAAATTTAACATCGATTTTAGTCTACAAAATTATTTTATTTCTTAATTTCTTTCAAGTCCGACAGCAGACCTGCGCGATAGATAAATTTGTATGTGCCTACTTATACTGTATACCATCGTTCCTTTAGTCACGTGGAGAGTCTACGTGTGTGCAGACCTTCCCTTCCGCGATCGAATAAATTTTAAATTTGAATTTTCCGAGCATATGTTATAAATTAAATTGCAACAAATTGTCTGGCGTATTTTATTGTGCTTAAGTGTATAGACTTGAAATTTTAATTTTGTCGACTCGGTAAGACATTCAATTAATTTTGTATTTAAGTAACTTTTTATATGTATGTTTTAATTGCAATTATTATTTTTTTTTATTATCAAGTAATGTGCAAAATATTTTTTTTCTTAATAATAATTATTGTATTTTATAAAAAAAATCAGTGTAAATTTTATTTTCACATTATTATAAAAATAAAAATGTAATTGAAAAAATTACAATATCTTTTTTTAATTTTTCTAAAATGTTCTTCTTGTGTCGTAAAAGTACAAGGGTTTATCTATGAATCGTAAAAAAAATCATCAAAAATAGGGTAAATACAAAAACCAAACAAGATCTGAGGATTATCAATTAGAAAAGAAAACATATTATTGGTATCTGCCTTGAAATAATGCAATTGTCAAGTTTTAAAAGTCGCAAGTCTTTTGAACGTCGTAAAAATATTGTTCACACTTTACGCAAAAGAAACATTAACTCGATTAACTTAAATTTTTACACAAAATCATTTTTCATTCAACTAAATTATTCGCATAAATTTGCAAGTGCAACAGTGAAATGCAAATTTGAGCAATCGTTACAATTGTGTCCAAGTTTCTTTTTTTTTTTTATTTTTTTTTTTGAAGCTGCATATTTCATTTTTCTCCCTCTCAAATAAGAACTTCTTTTTTACCTTTTAAAAAAAGGATCCGCAATAATTTATCATGCTACAATTAATATACGACACGTGAGAAGAAAATTATTATTATTTTTAAAATTCTTTTGTTACACTTTTTTTGATTTAAGGATAATACATTTCATTTTTTTTTAATTTTTCCGCAAAACATCTTTTATTAATGCAAAACTTTTTTTACATTTACTTTTGAACTTAACAAATGTATGAATAGATAGCTAATTAAAGGAATAATTTGAATTTCGACGATATCCAGCTCTGTAATCAGTGGTATATTTAATAATAATAATAATAATAATTTAATCAACTACAGTTTACTTGAATAATTGATAAATGGAAATAATAAGGATCTGAATGTGAGTTCTCCTGTCAAATCATGCTAATTCATTTTAAATCAATTAAAAATGGCAAAAAACGATTAAATTAAAAATTTTCTGCAACTATTACTTAATTTCTTTTATCTATGAATTTAAAAAAATATAAATTTGCTGTCAGTCAAGATGAACAATCTGTTATCTATGTTTTTGTATGCAAAATCTACCCATCTGATTTGAAAAAATAGTTTTACAATTGAAGTATCAACGATTATTTTTTGGACCGTCTATTTTTATTTCTTTTGTATACACTCTGAATAATTCTTTTCGCGGACACTGTTATGGATTCGTTATTTTGTAGATAAAATTCATTTTAAATGAAATTTCACCATAAATCATAAACCAGCCGGATAAATGCTTGAAATTTATAAATGCATCTCACTTTTGTGATTCAATAATTTTTGGATAATTGTTTAGCAGATATGTATAATTTTATTAATTGAATTGCATTTTGATTTCGCAACATTTACAAAACAAGGATTTATTCAATAAAACTATTAATTTTTGTAAATAAAATGTATGCCATAAAATGTTATCATACAAAGTTAAATTTATAAAAAAATTGCGTTATTAAAAAATTATTATAAGAAAAATATTACAAGATACGTCAGAGTTTGTTGAGATTAAACTTGATTATAATCATTTATATTAATTATTTTTTTCAGTTCAATTATATCCGAGTTTGTCTAATAATTGTTAATTAGCTAAAACAAAATAAATTAGTTGATAAATATTTTATAAAATAAATATTTGATGAACTAAATTAGTTGAATAGTTTTTTTTGTAACTTTATTTAAAGCAACTCCAATTTAATTGTATAACGTGTTTAATAACAATTAATAAAACGCTTTTTTCAACTGAAGTATGTTGAAAAAAATGTTGTACAGACAAATTTTGTAAAATGAATGAAAAACTTCTACTAGTTAACAAGTTTAATTTGAACTATAATAGTATATTGAAATAAATGATTAAAAAGATATAATATTCACAGTTGAAATTGTAAAATGATACATACGTAGAATAAAAATTACATATATTAATAGGTCACAGTATAATTGTTTAATATTTCAAAAATAAGTTTGTTTAAATGGTTTAAGTAAAGTATAATCTGTGTTTAAAAAGGTTTAATTTAATTGACATAAAATTTAAACGATCAATTGTCCGAGAAAGCAAAGTAATAAACAATATATATATATATATATATATATATATATCGTGAAAAGAAGTTCGTTATATTTAGTCCAAGCTTTGTGATGGCATTAAATAGTAGAGAATGTTTTATGCCAGGGATGTTAAACTTCTAACGACAACTTGATTAAGCGAATTAAGTATTTTCTTTGTGTAAAACAAGAGAGAAAAACGGAGTAGCACTCTTTCTGTCTCAATTATCATGATTAGACTCTGAAATTCATGTAATTAGAGTTTAATAGATGGTCCCGTAACGCCTCACAAAATGTGCTATTAAATATGCATTTCTGTTAGAATGCCTCTCGTAATTACAAGATAAAGTTGTACATAATCGATGTCCAAATTAATCCACAGAAATATTAATTAATTTTTGTAAAAAGTAAATTTTCTTAGTTTTATAACTCAATTAAATTTACTTTTGACTAAAAGAAATAAAAATAATTAGACTTGACGCGTTATTTAAAAGTGTTAATAGCTATAAAATGAGTTTTAATTTATTATTCTGCAAAAAAAAAAGAAAAAAAATAAATATGAGCGTTTTCTTTACTTTTTGAACAAATGATGCGCATGAGGTTCTTGGAAATTGCTGGTTTATTTTTTTCTGAAAGTACTTCGAAAAACAAACACTAATTTTTTACTCATTTCGATGGAAATTACGGATCCTGAAATTTGTTGAATCTCTAAAAATTGCTTATTTTCAAAAATGCATATCTCATTCCAGTTTTATTCAAAATTCCATTCTACACAAGGAAATGTTATTCTCGAAACCTCTAGTTTTCAAAAATAATTGAGACTCATATTTCATATATATTCTTGGCCGAACAGAAGGCATTTTTTAACTTTAATAAATCGTTTAAAAACGTCAATTTTCAGACTCATGTCAAATCGCAAAATGTCGACATAAATTAGCTTTTTATACTAGAGGAAAATTAGTGTTTTTATTTATTCAATTTTTCGAAAATGCGTCGATAATTAAGATATTATAATGGTACAACACGGTTATCTGTCTTTAAATTTGATAACTTTTTTTTACAATTGAAGGGCATGCAGCAAGAACTCGATAAGCGCTCGAAACAGTATGAATTTGTTACCTAACTCGTGGGAATTTGAGAAAAAAATGAACTTTAACCAATTAATAAATAAAAAATACTAGCTTGTAGAGCTTCTAATGGTGAACAACTTTTATATTTAACATTTTTTATTTGAATTATATTTATAAAGAAAAAAATTAAAAACCGTGATTTTTTTAACCTCAAATCAATGAATTGTCAAACTTAAATTGTAATTTCTTCGTTAATATTCAATCAAAAGACTTGATATTTTAAAAGGTAATTGAAAATATATCATACTAACTGAAAAATAACTAATTAAGTTTAAAAGATTAAAACCATTAATTATATTTAATAACAAACTGATACAAGACCGGAAATGTGTTTTTTGTATTTCAAGACAAAAATGTATCGATGTAATTTTCATTTTGCTAAGACTTCAAGCGTTAAAGTTGTTTTTTAACGTTTAAAGAAGATTTTCTCAAAGTTTTAGATCAATTGAACGGATAATGCCGAAATTATTAAAGATTTTTTAACAACGCGCAAAGCGCGCAGAGATCTCGGTTTGGTGGAATGCCTGCCGCCATATGTCT
>JABFPM010001204.1:0-21778 GCA_022817325.1 Idris sp. 1 HC-2018 | reverse complement strand
TTTTAAAACGATGCACAATTGTATAATTTTTTTACAGAAATTTCATAACAGTATTTTATTTTAGTTCAATGAAACGTTTTTTTTTTTAAAAAGTATTGATTTTTATTTTGTAAATTTTTTTTTATATTAATTATACATAATTAAAGTAAAAAAGAATTTATTTCTGTTCGAAGATAAAAATCTTTAATTTTCCAATATTTTTGTTTTATTCTTAAAATTATTTTAAAATATAATATGATTATTTTCATGCTGTAAATATTTTTTTGAATTTAAAATGTTCAAAAATGTTGTCTGTCTTAATTATCAACTATACAATTTTGTTTAACATAATGAACTTTAATAAATTAAAACGAATTTTTTTTACAACAATAATTTGTCATAATAACAGTTATCGAGTGTATTGAATTATTTTTCATCCACCTTATATATCTACTTTTAATATGATTCATTTTATTTGATTTCACCGAGTGTCTTGTCCATAATCCTTTTTGTACCATGGCACTGCTATCTAGCTTAAAATATTTGCTAAGTCAATTGCTACAAATTGGATTGTAGAGTACAGCGATTATATAAAAAAAACGTCGATTGAAATGAACCTACTAAATTTCAAATTTATACAATGATAGTAATTAAAAGGGTAAATATTTATTAATATTCTTAATAAAAATTAGGAGCATAATTTAAAACTGCAATTCTAAAATACCAATCAGCAGTCTATGACTATTATTACGAATTTTTCACTAAAATGTTTTTGTTTGCCAAACTAATAAATCAGTGAGTTGAAATTTGGTTACCCAATAAAAGTGAATTGATTTCTATAAAGGATGAAGTTGTTGGTTATACAACGATAAATCTAGAGTTGAATAAATGTCCGAATTAGAAAATTAAAAATTAATATGCGTCTAGCCAAATAAAAGTGCCAAAATGTACGTGGCACCTTAAAATCAGCGTCATTTGGACCTTAAATACCAACTCGCAGTGTATTAATGCCAATTTATGTTAATTATTTTTAAAATTCATTGAATGTATGAAGTTAACTATCATACTCTGAGCTTTACAGAATTTTTGTACACATTAGATAAAGGCTACAAATAAAATATCATCATCTATGCGATAGAAGTCAATACTTATGAAATGCCCATTCGCTTTCTTTTTAACCACATACACTGCGCACGTTAGAATCGCACTATAATTGTTGAATCTACAAGCGTATTGTGATCGAAATTTCCGATCATTGTGTTCAACGTATAAAGATGAAAAAGAAATTAAGAATTATCTCAAGTCATCTATCTTAAGAAACCTATTTCAGAATAAGGAGAAGAATGTGTAAATAGATGTATGAATTTTCTGCGAATAAAATTGCAATTTCAATTTTATCATTATTAATAATGATACTGATTAATGTTTTACTGCAATGATCATTATTCGTACAAAAAAAATGCCTCAGTTTATACATTTTCTTCGTGTGACAAAAAGACGATTAAAATCATTTGCGTTTATTTAGTAGGTGTTTAATAAAACTATTGCAATGTTTCTTAAAAAAGTTATTACTTACTTAACACAAACGCCATAAATATTATAAATGAATCAAATTCATTTGCTTAATTCGCTTTATGCAGTATAAAAGCAAATTGCAAATGTTGATTTGTATTCTTATACAGAGATAATAAGGTTTGAATAATAAAAAAAAGTATAATAATGACATTAATAAATGAGCAAAGTGTGCGCAATAGTCATATTTTCAAAAACAAAACTATAAATACATACAATTTATTCTTGCTAAATACAAAAACGATCACAAGTTTACAAATTGTATGAACAAAATGTATATACAAATACATTTCAATGAAGCCACAATTATGATCACATTGTGGTTTAGACAAATTAGAATTGTAAATGTATTCTTAATAATAACATAAAAAAGGATTAAAAACATCTAAACCGCATAACCGATTATTTGAAATAATTCTAAAATTTGAGTTGATATAATGTGTAAATACAAATAAACATGTGACTATTACTAATCCATTTTTTTAATAATATACTCAAACTAGAGCCGGAGATGTAAAATTTACTACATTTTTTATTTGAGCTATCAGAGTAGCTTAATTTTTGTGAATTTGGAGTAACTAATGGATATTGTTCCTGATGGAATTTTTCATAAATCTTAATTAATTTATTTTTAAGCCGTCTATTTTTATTTTTATTTTTTTGTTTCATCAAATTAAATAACAATTTTTAAGACACTACTAAAATATAATTCATACTGTTGATTAATCTTTTTTTAATTATGAATTAAATTTTTAGTAAAATCGTGACTTTGCAAGCAAAATTATTGAAACTTTTCACATTACTTTAATAATTCATATAGTTAATTGTTAGTTAATTATAAGTTTAATAAAATGTGTTCGTGTAAAGTATATGTTTTAGCTATAAAATTATATTTCGTTGATTCTATTCTGTTATAAAAGTTCTGTCTATATAATTTTATGTAATTAATTAATATTAATTACTGGCTGATTATTACAAATATAATTCCAGATCAAAATTTTTGCTGATTGAAAAATGTTAAATGCAATAATTAATTACAAAACAATGATCCATAAAATGAAAAGAATCAACGAAATGATATATTTTTTCCACAACTTATTTATAAGTTTATTAAATACATTTATACTTATTATTAAGATCTTTGAATGTTTTACGTGATTGAAAACGAACTAAAAAATAATAATGTATGGCACTACAAAATTTAACGATTATATTTGAAAATGTGTTCAAGGTACTAAAAGTAAGAAATTACTCGACTTAAGAATATGATTTAATTATTATTATACGAAAATCAGTGTCGTTATTCAGTGGTAAAATATATTGGAAGAATTAGTTTTATAGATTAATATTTGAACACTGTTGACAAAAATTTTTTTGAGATTTCTTTTTTTTTGAAGGAATTGATTTTTCTATCAATTTTGATAATACTTAGATATTAAAAAAAATTAATTGTTATTATTGATCTAAATAATGTGCCAAATTACATTATGCAACAAAAAATACTTTCAATTCTGAACTATGTTTTCAAGCTTATTTTCGGAATTCTTACGCTAAAATAAGAGCAAATCCAAGCTCGTAGGACAAAAAGTTTGCTTGTTGGGTCAGGATCAAAGTTTTTATATTTCTAAACATTATAATTATTTATTTAAGCACAGAGTCATAAATTCTTATTACTTAACTATCATTAATGAAATTTCTTCTTAAGAAATGTTTAAAAAAAGCTTCTATTTTATTTAAAAATAATTATTTGTCAAGTTTCTGCTTGTTTTATGGATTTGAATGTCAAAAAATCAATGACAATTCAGAAAAACACCTAATAACTTGACTTTATAGATGGCGCTCTAGCTGCTTCGCAAGGAGCTCGGTAAAAGTTTGATTTCGCTCAGCTGCTGCCCACCAGCGAGGGAACAGCTAGAGCCCCCACCAACTCGCTTAGCTGCTGACAGTGGGGGACAGTAGCAGAGCCCAAAAGTTGTCAGTGCATGGAACTTAAAACAAACCATACACTGATAGAATAATTAAAAAATTGTAATTTGCACCTTCTTCCACAAATTCTAAATTTGGAGAATTATTTACGGATTTGGATTTGCTTTTATTTTAGAATTCCGAAAATAACTTAAAAACAAAGTCTAAAATTTCTGTTGCATATTGTTATTGTTGGTAGGTAAGAGTCAATGTTACTAAAAAGAAGTAAAAAAAATGAGTTCATTTCACAAATTGTAGATTAGTTTTTTATCTCTTTATTGCATTCAACTCATTCCTTGTCATAAGCCAAAAGAACCATCAGCGAGTAATTTCCCTACAAATAACTCTTTTCAACAGCAAGTGTCAATTACTACAATTTTTTTAATAGAAAAGTTCATTTCTTGATCATTTTAAGTATCTTAAATATTTGTCAGACGTACAACCCAGAATTCGTGAAAGACTTGCATTGTTATCGCAGCAACAGTTGTAATAGATAAATTCTGTATATCACAATTTATCATAATTTCAAAATATTAATTTCTTGTCTATTTTCTACACTTGTATATAGTTACATAATAACAATAAAAAGATTATTCTATATTATATAAATAAACTTTTTAGTCAGCGAAATAACTCGTCAAAGTCAAGAAACATGACGATAATAACTGATTTCAACAAAAGATATCGTATTCTTTGGATTTAACTCAATCATTTAAAACAAATGCATTTTTGTATTATTTATGGTCAGTCACCATGTGGACTATTTTATTCTACAGCTTCAATTCAAGCAAATACTAATTCCAAAATTAAATAACAAAAATTTATTTATATTAAATATATTACGAATTTCACTTTAAATTAAAAATAAAACTTTATTTCTGCCACTCTTTGAGCTGCAGAATTTAATAATAGTCCCTATGCAAATTTGTCACATAATACCTCGTGCTCTACGTCCAAAAGAAAAAAAAACCTAAGCATTTAAGCAAAGAACTCTTCACTAGTTGTGTCACCAAACAGAAAATAGAAAAAAAATGTGAAAAATAATAAAAAAAAGAAGCCCTAAATTTAAGAAATGCGTAAAATATATTAATCGTAAGAAGTTGAACAATGAAACGTTTTATGTGTGCTCCATCGCCAACTGAGGCGTTCGTTTCCAACATGATGCGTATATTTAAATGTTCTGTTTTCTTGTTGTGTGGCTTAATGGGCTTCGACGACTTGAGTTCGCGTGAATTACAACTATGGTTTTGCGACGTTTACGAGTTTAAGCGTTGTTGAGAACACAAAATGAAAATCATATTCTGGTCTTAGGACTGGCAAGTACAACAGGAAACGATGGATGTAGAGTATATTTTGAGAAGCAAAACCAGTGTGTATACAAAGACGTATGTTGGTATACGAGGAGTTAGTTTATATAAACCACTGTGTTATACTCTAATCCAACTGAAAGTAATGGATATACGCAATTGTGAATTTGTGCATATTTTTAATAAATGGAGCATCAAATTATATTAGTTCTGATTATTTGATTGATCCTTCTTTTTGTTTTATTTTATTATTATAATATGATTATAAAATGAGTAAAAATCAATTTTTAATTTATACTTAATGATTTCAAAACAATAGTCAATGTAAATTCTTTAATTTGCCTTTTTGAAATATTGTACAAAATATTTTATTTCCTTTATGAAAATATAATCTGCGAACAATGATCGCGGTAATACAGAACATGACTCTGCAAGATTTTTCTATGTATGGCGTTAATGGAAATTTGAGAAGCTTTATTAATTACATTATAAAGCATTGAGATTCGTTTTACGATGTATAATACATAACGTAATAGCGACATGTGATCTAATGATTGTATTAAATTATCGATTGATAAATTCATGTAAAATTTTTTGAAATTCAAGATTTATATTTATATATTATTTAATTCTCAATCATTTTTCTATTTTTTCCAATTTAATATAAAATTATCTACAAATATATGTAGGCATTCCAAAGACATACAAAAAGAAATTCTCCCACAAAAATATAAAACTCTTAACTATTAGTATTATAGTAAAACAAAAAAATTCTAAAGCATTATGTTTCGGAAGTTTTAATTAGTTTCAATTTGATTTTTTGACAGAAATCGAGTATTTTATACTATTGAACAATGACATCGTAAATAATATGGTAACTTTTTGGAAATTTTTTTTGAAATTAAAAAAAAAGCAAGATTGTTTTTAAAAATCCTATTAAATTAGAGATAATTAATCAAAGAAATAACACATCTATATTTGACGCTCAATAACATTTATTCATCTTAAACGTTCGTTTCACAAGTGCGTTCTACAAACTGACACGTGAGATGTACAACGCCGACGTAGAACAGGCGTAGTAAAAAGTTGGACTCTCGTGATTAATTTTCACTTTCATATTAAATATAATTTTGTATCACATCTGCACGCGAATTGTTTTTTCGCGCCCTCTAAATAGGTGCGCGAAGTAGTACTTCGCTCCCTGGGGCACGAAGTATGCCTATGTTAAGCGAAGTGGTTCTTCGCGCTCGCTTCGGAGTGCTCAAAGAAACAATTGATGTTCAGTCGTAATACAAAATTGTGTTTGCAACATGAGAACGACCGGCCATCACCGCGAACCAGAAATCAGTCTCGCGGTGATAGCCGTTCGCTCCCTTGCCACAAAAATAGCTATTATATTTATATATATTTTTAATCTTCGTGATCTCATTTCGTTTTCTTTTTTTTTTTTCTTTTATTTTATTTTTTATTTTGTATACTATTTACATTTGGATATCTGTAAGATGTTAGTGAGACAATAATTGTCAGCGGTGGTAACAACTGTTTTCGCATACAGTAGAAATATTTCAATACTTCTCTTAACGTACGATGTTCATTAATTTCATTAATTATATCACATTTTCCTTAAATATCTCCCCTCAATGTATTACCAACCCCGCTTATTAAACTTTTTTTTCATTTTTTTTTTTTTTTATTTTTTGTCTTTTCAATTTTTTCATTCATTTTGTTAATAATTATATATACAATTCGCTCTCTTTCTTCTCGTTAACATTAATCTTATGCTAAGATTCTCGCTGCAACATGATTGTATTTTGTATTTTTCGAATCGTGTAATTTACCTCCAATTCGCGCGCAGCTTCTAAATAATCAGTCTCGCCAGCAAATCTTACTATTTCGCCGACATATCGATTCTCAGAGCATTGCTTGTAATACAAATATCATATCTCGACGCAATACAATCGTTAAATTAACAGATTTGCGATTTCACATCGCTTTTATAATAATGGGTATGCAAACGACTCCTTTTAAGCTTTGTTAACGTTTGTATCGCGTTGAAATTGCTCCTCTTATTTTATGCTTATAACATACGAATGTCCTTTATATATATGAAGAAATGCTTTTGTTAATATTATTATTATTTTGTTTGTTTTTTATTTCGTTTTTCGTTTGAAATGAGGAATAAAACGAAATTACGCACTTGGACGCTCTTCCTTAAAATGACGACTATTTTTCGCGAGATGATTAAAGTACACGTTCTCTGCTCACTATTACAGCCGAGGAACTATTAACGACGGCATTTTTGTCACAGTTTTTTTCTCTATTACGATTAAAGTAAAAATGATTTCATTACTGTACTTCAAATTACAGTATGAAAAACATTTTTTACCCAAATCAAATTTGACTTTGATTATAAGAATGATTTAAATTGAATTATATTTTGCTTCTTTTGATCTTCAACTCGTTTTGATAATAATAACGACAATCTGAAAATCGTCGTGAGTCAAGCTGTCAGCCGTTGTTATGAGTGTCCTCGTCATTTGTACTACACTTGCTATTCTAAGCCGATTACTTCGACTCGACATCAATTCAGACAACAAGAATTAGATTGAGATAATGAAATTCAGGAACCAATACCATTTCTTCGAAAAGTAACAAATTTTGATTTATATTCATTTAAATATGTGGTCTTTTCATCAATAAAGATAAATTATCATGAAATGCTAAGGTAAGATGAAATTGATATACGATGTTATTGTACACGAGTATTGCAAATGTATGATTCCTGATTTATAGAATTATTAACATTTTTATTTTTATAATTAAAAAAAAATTATATAATTTAAAAAGATAAATAAAATGGAGCAACACATAATCACTTATGACAATTTGTAATTATTCTAGTAGAAAAATTATGTTACAATATACTAACAATATCTTTAGGATATCGTGATATTCTCGGAATATATCCTTGGGGTTTCTTGAAAGAAATTCTTCTACCAAAAAACATTCATTGAATTTATACATTTATACATAATAATGAAATTAAATATAATATAATTTGTTCTTTAGTGTAGAACTAATAATAATTTATGTGAACTTATAATTCTAAGCCGTTGATAACGCCACCTACAAATTGAAAATGAATAATTGTGACATTTAAATTACATTACAATTTTTAAAATTTTATTTTTTATTGACTAACTGTTAATTTTGTTTATTAAAAATTGATTTCAATAAACTTAAAAGCAATGAAGTGACGTAAAAAAATGAGAACATTTAATAAGTTTGCGATTTTAACTGAATTGTCATCTGTATTTATTTATATTTTCAATTTATATAAGAGAATAACATAAATCAATCATCTGATAACATAATTATATGATATAACTAATTTCAAAATAAATAAATAGAATTAAATTATTATAAAGTATAATCATTTGTATACATTTTTCAATTTAAAAAAATTTTATAATCGAATAATTCTTCAAAGTGACATTTTTGTCTGATGTAATCACAATACATATTTTGAAACATACAAATTCTTTATTTATGCAGATTATTTAATCAATGATTATTAATAATAGTAATTTATGTAGACTTTTTTGATATGGCTTTTTTTACTGTAAATAATTTATCCGTACTCTTTTTTTTCGTTTGTTTGTTTGTTGTTGTTGTTGTTTTTTTAACGCTTATAATTTAATAAAAATTGTTTTTTTTTAAGTTATAAATTAAATTAATTAATCATTAAACTTTATCATAATAAATAATGTTACTTTAAGGTACTTGTTTAATTTTTTAACTAGTTTGCTCATACATGTTACTGTTAGAATATATATAAAAAATGAGATTATATAACCAATTTTTAAAAAATTATATAGTTAAATTTAAATGGATTGTATTATGTATTAGTAATAGATTCAATGACTTACAATAATTTGAAAAAATCTATTCATTAACCCTTTGATAACAAATATTCTTTTTAAACAAATGATATGTAATAAACCCTTTTTAATTTGTAATAATTTGCTCGCATATTTGAAATGTGCAATTTTGAAATTATAATAATCACTTGACGGTCTAATATAAATAAGATTGTAACTATGATACACAGCAAGCAAAAATAAATTAAAGTAGCTGAACTCCAATCCAAATGACAACTCATTATATTTAATATTCAATTTTTTATGTTCATATTTACAAGGGTATATATATAATAATACTAATATATCTTCATTAGTATTAAATTTGACATTTGATCATTATATAAATTTCACAATTGATAAATTAATTTTATTCATTTTAAGCGACATGAAAAGAGGAACTCAATAAGAATACTCATTTTGTTTATAAATTTATAATAATTAATATTAATTACTATACAAAATACAAGCTAACAATTTTATTAAAACATTCATTTAATTTCTCTAATTATATTAGCTCCATATCCAACTACCTCAATCTATTTTTGCATGTACTTTAGAACGTAATATGTACATATATTACAAATAAATATGCTGCAAAATTTTTGTCTTCCTTATTAATCACACCGAAAGAACTTGTAGGCACGATCATGATTTAAACAGTTAATTACCTTATGAAGAAATGATAAAATGGATTAAATCATTGAATAACAATCGATCAATTTAATTGTCTAAAATTAATTAACCAAAAAATTTTTAAACAAAAATAATATTCGTATTAACAATTAAATTATTAACTTGTGTAATTTATTTTATGTTAATAACTTTTTTTCAGATTTTCATTAAGTGCAATTACGTGTATACATCAAACTAATTCTTATTGTTATTATTAACTTTTAATAAATTAAACAAAATAAATATTTAAAGTGAATTAATAATTGAAAATTGAATGTAAAGTGAATAATGACAACAGAAAATTTACTGATCGATAATTTTTCGCAGTTTAATATAAAAAGAAATTAAATTATATAAACATAATAATACTTTAAGACAATAGTTATTAATATTAATAATACTAACATACAAATCATGAAAGTTTTTTTAAAAGTTCATTCCTAATCAATTCACGTGAAGATGTTTCAAAAAGGATTGTTTTGTCGGCGTAGGAACTTACGCGGGATAAAACTAAAAATTTTACGATTTTTTTTCTTTTTAAATAATAATTTGTATCACAAAATTGTAAATTGATAATAAATAGATGTAAGTATAGGAATTTAAAATAAATGACGTTTAATGATAATTAACCTAATCAATTACTTTATATGAAACTCATTCCCTTTTG
Source organism: Idris sp. 1 HC-2018 (assembly GCA_022817325.1). NCBI lineage: Eukaryota > Metazoa > Arthropoda > Insecta > Hymenoptera > Scelionidae > Idris > Idris sp. 1 HC-2018. Next base: position 11,693 of record JABFPM010001204.1, on the reverse strand, counting down.
TTTATTTAATCTCTATCTTATTACTCTAACTTTATTTTAATATTTTAACTTATTTTGTACAAGTTAATTCTTGTAATGAAAATCATTCAAATCAACAAGGGTCTAATCAGTAGGACCAATTTACTAGCCATTAATTTCCCAAACTTTAGGTTAATTTCTAGTATTAAACTATGACAAGTTATGTTTTATTTTTATGATGTAATTATTTTGTACAGCATTTATCTATTGAAATAATAGGTTTTTAGGCAGAATGTTATTTTTTTTATTTTGACGCCCTTATCCCAAAGATTAAAATACTTTGAAAACAATTATATTAAAATAAAGTAAATCACCTTATAATTGATCGTTGTCAAAGTAAAATACTAGGAATTTTTTGTTCATATGTAAAATTTCTGACTAATTTTGAAAAAAAAACTAATTTTTAATAAAATTTAGAAATTTAAATTAATACAATCTAAACTTGAATTTGTTTTCCATATCCTTCATCTAAACATTTAATCTAACATTTAAATAGTGCAAAACTTAAAATTTGATCAAATAGTTGACAATATGAAAGTAAAGATTAGAACATTGAAAGTTTGGGGCAATAGAGATTAGAGATTTTGGGGGTTGAGAAAATGTTTGGCTGCAAATAATAAGTCCATATTGTAGGGCTACACTTGTTCTTACACGATGACGTCATATATTTTGACTTTCCATTCTTACACATATCTACAATCGCCTTAAGATTCTCGACGCCTAAAAAACCTTCGAATGCAATCAATTGTTTCTTAAGATTTTTTACATACAATATGCACAAACGTTTGCATAATTACATGTATCATCATCTTTTTGACCTCATGCATTATCTCACTTGAAAAAACACGAATTCGCAAAGAATCGTTCACCGGTAAAACGCTGAACATAAAAAAAATCTGCAATAGTCACTGGTTTCAGACGTACGTGTCTCGCATTTACATACAATTCATTAAATAGTTCTTCATTGAGATTATTAATCAGTAATAAAAGTTTGTATTTAAGATTAAATTTCAAAATTTATAGTTTTAAATCAATTTAGGTGTCTCAATAAAAACTCAAGAGAACTGCCTGCAATTCAATATAAGAACTTGAAAATCATGTTTCAAGACATGCAAATATCTAACAACAAGTCTAATTAGAAAACAAAAATGAGAAAAAGTTTTCTATGATCATTGTGAAAGAAATAAAATTAATAAAAACAAAACTGCGAGATAAGTGTGATTGAAAAAGAAACAAAAACGAAAAATAAAAAACAAAAAAAAACACGCTTGTCTGAAGAAAACAAAAAAAATATTTGAAAATGTGTAAGGCTTCCGCGTAGACGCTGTCGGTGTAAGACCGGTAAAAGAAAAAAATGTGTACAAAACGATGATAGGTTGCACGTGGTGAACGTCTTTCACGAGAATAAATTGGTAAAAAAGTGTCGAGTTTCACAGGGCTTTGGCTATGCCGTGAGTTTGTCAAACGGAGGAGTGCGTGCTTGAGGACGTTTGCGGTTGCGGTGGCGGCGGTGTTTGCGCGCTGGATGTAGTTGTGGGTGCAGTCGACGGCGACGTCACAACTACAACCGGCTTCACGAGCGTATTCAGATATTGAGCATTCACAAGCGGCATCTGTCCCACGGGCTTGAGAATCGGTGTGGTGAGCACTTTGCCCGCAAGGCTCGATGGGGCCAAGATGTGTGCCGTCACTTGGTTGCCTTGCGATACCACCGTCATCGGCGTTACAATGGGTGTCAGTCCGGAAAGGGGCGTGTGCTGTCCAACAATGTGGGTAATGCCCTCTGTGGACGGGGCATTTTGCACCACCGTCGGACCCGGTTTGCTAACACTCGGCTGCAGCGATACACCTGCGTGACTTAATGTCAGCCCTGCAAATAACACGTGTGTTAAGTTTTTTTTCATTCTTCCTTTCCTTTCTCTTTTTTTCGTATCAATTTTGCATGTCCTTTAATATTTAAAAAATACAACCCACTGCACTCAAATACTGGTAAAATTATTTTGTAAATAAAAAAAACGTGAAAATGTTGAGTATAACTACCTCCTTGAACAGCAAGAGGTTGAGCTTTTACAGAGCGAAATACACCGTTTGCGGGCAAAATATTGAGCTCTGCTCCACCAGGTAGTCTGGTCAATTCCGAGCCATTGCCACCCACCAGCGTAACATTGCCAACCATTTTGTGGGTCGTCTGCGCGTCGGTCGTCCTTATTCTCGTTTGAGGATCTGCAATTATACAAGAATGCAACTATTGTCTCTCGATTCGCCAGAATACACTCGTAGTTTGAATGAAATTGATTATCATCGTAAATACGAATTGATAATGAAAATGTGTGCATTGGAATGGAGCTTACTGGACGCATTGAGAGCAGGCGAATGAGTTGCAAGTACCAAAGGTCTAGCCTCGTTGCCGGAATGAACGAAAGTGACGGGCCTGACTTCACTCGCGGAGGACTGCACAGCCAGAGCCAATGGCCGCTCGCTGTTGGACAGATTTGAGTGCACAAACGTGACTCGGTTGTCACTCGCCGTCGACGACTGAACCACCAGCGCGACGGGTCGCGCTTCGTTTCCGTTGTTTGACTGCACGGCAATTAACGGCCGGCACTCGTTGTTGCCTGTCGCATGAGTGACCAGCAGTTGCCGAGTGTCCCCTGGTATCAGCCTCATGCCCGGACCAATGTGCTGCAACGTTGGCACAATCGTTGCCAGGCCCTGACTTGTGTTTAACATTTGCGCACTTATTGGCAAATGCAGCTGATGTTGCTGTTGGTTTGGTTGTTGCTGCACAGTTTGTTGCTGTTGCTGCTGTTGCTGAGCTGGAGCTTGAGAAACAAGCTGGGCTGCTGGAGCTTGTTGAACTACACTTGGTGAAGACGTTTTTTCCTGCAATATTTTTTGTATACATTTTAGTTTGAACATTTAAACGAACTTGTTGTAATAACAATAATAGCAATTAATATTATTTTAAAGGTACAACACACAAAGTAATGAATTTCACAGACTGGTTTTTGGTGAAAAAGAATGAACAAAAAGTGAGGCTGATATGTAAATATGGTACCTGCGCAGGTGTCGGAATGCTGGGAGTGGATGTTCCAGGACTGGAGCTGACCGGTGGACTTTCTCTGGAACCTTGAGCGAGATTCAAACCCTGCGTCTGGCAAACAACAGCCGCTGTTGCTGCTTGACTGTGAATGCTTGATGCAACACTGGTTGTCTGCAAATTTTGAGGTGAACTCGCAGTGGCGGCACTACTTAGGCTACTGGTGCTGCTGTACCTGGTACCACCTCGAGCAAGACTCAATGCGTCTACTTCCATTGGTTCTGCAAATCATCAATTTCCATCAATATTGGAAATACGTATTTAACAATACAAATTATAACTGCAATTTACGGTTCAAATGTATTATCATAAAAGCAACCAAAGTTATTTTCCTATGAGTATAGATTGAATCCATTTGTGTACATAGCATAATGATTGTGCTATCAACAAACCATTTTTCACTGCATTGCTATCAGTGGAACTACTTGGTTCAGGTAAGAGAGTGCTAAAATCGATGTGATCCCACATGCCAGACAGTTCCTTCTTTAACGCAACTATCCTCTGCTGGGAAGATATCTTCTCTCTCGCGAGCCTCTCCATCTCATGCTCCATATCTCTTTCTTTTTTTCTCAACGCCTGCAAACAAAGCAACACTAAGTTATCGCAAACTGCTTACTTACACCCATACTAATGCAGATAAAAAGCATCAGTTGCAAAGACAATTTCCAACGCTGACAATGTTGCAACGCATTTGAATTTTAATTGTCGCGATAACGGTTTATCGACCGGCCATATTTTTGTACTCTTAACCGCGCGTCGTTCCGAAATTCCGTTGCATTGTTCATGGCATGTATTTACCTGTGTCAATAGACTTCAAACCGGCAGACTTATGTAAGGGTATGAATGCTGATGACAGATTGCAATTATATATTCTTACATCTCGATTCTTCGAGTCTTTAAAAAGATTCATTTAACTTGGTTGCATTGTTGTTACGTAATTCTAATTATTGATTTCAGTCTGACCTAATAATGACAAATTACCTAATGTTACGACAATTTTAAATGCTTTTTTGTTTGTATGTATAACAAAATATCATTTCATTGGTATCAAGTTTTTTTGTTTTTATTTTTAATATCTCTGTGCAATATTCACATAATTCTGTTCAAAATCTGAATGCCTGTGAGGTAAGAATGAAAAAAAAAGGAAAACCTATTACTTTTGCATGCGAATTATCTTATTACGACAAATTTTATGCGATACTACATACGTGGCTTACGTGAGTTGAATGTCGAACAATCGTCACTTACAATACCGAAAGCGTTACACATATTTCAAAAGGAATGGATTATGTTCGCGGTATTAATTTATAATTATTCATTTAAATTCATACACAATGAAAAAAAAAAAAACAAAACAAAAACAAAAAATGGAAAATTTTATAATAGAAATAACTTGTGTCGATTTTGTGCTTTTAATAAAGCAGAACAAGTGTTTTTCTTTAAATTGTTTAATACCATTATTTGGCTAGAATTTTAACATTTTTATATTATTTTGATGGAAAAATGTCGACTTATAAAAAATAACGAAATACGTATTTTGTTTATTTTTAGTAGTTTTATAAAATAATGTTGTGTTCAAGTAAATTGAGATGTATTTTACAAATGAATTAATCGTCAATTAATATTCATGCACGAACAAGTTTTCACTTCCTTTTTCACGCTAGTCTAGATGTATTTTGAGAGAAGAATATAATTCATGACTCCAGAATATTCCAGTGTTATAAATTTAAATTCTATTATATGACGTTGCAGCTTTCCGTGGCGATAAATAATGCCATAAATGTTCAAGAAAATTGTCGATGTGCAAGAAGAAGTCAACCTTTTTCAGATGCAATTAATAACATGAACCAATTTAAAATGTACAGTAAAGGTCGATTAATAATTGATGATTAAATGCAAACAATTAAATGAAGTCAAAAAAATGCCTTTCATGTTTAAATCAGAAGACAGCAATTTATTACAACGATTAAATAAAATAATAGATAATATATTAAAATGTAATGTTCATAAAGGGTAATGTCTTTAAAGAACCACTTACAATTTTATGCCTTTTGATAACCTTAAAAAATTTATTTCGTTATAAGAGCCATTTTATTTGTATTTCAACATTTAATTTGAAAAACTATTGCCATGTATCAGTATTTTGTTATCAAATCAAAAGTAAATAATATCTTAGGACAAGAAAACAAATGAAACAAAATTTATTGGTGCCCCTTAAAAGCAAAATAAGCTAATCCGTCCCTGATCGCTCGAAGCAGTCGCTGGCCGGCGTCGGCGCATCCTCGGAACACACGTGACATTGAACGTCGCAAATAACAGTGGAGAGAAGGGGAAACGTTCCACGTGGTGCGGAACAGTGCGAATTGCATCGAGCGCACGAGGAAAGGAAATGTCATGTGTTGACGCGACGCGCATGCGCGTGCATACCGTGTTGCCGTCTCTTTTATGTTAGCTGCCACGAAAGCACGTGGTCAAGGCGTGGTAACGGGGAGCTCAGACTCAGCTCACGTCACACTGCATTTTCTAAATATTACAACCATTTCATATCAAAACTAAAAGCAATCATTCTGAGAAATTATTATTTTTAACATTTTAATATCATTATTATTATTATTAATTCAATTAATACATATCAATTCATTTGTTATGTCCAATTGCGTATTATGAATTATTAATACACTTTTAATTTTCCTTCTTTCTCTTTGCGCACAGCGTGAGTGGCATTTTTGGCTCGAAGAAGTCTGCAATTCGATACGACAAGCCATCCATAATTCACCCACGCTACATTTGTAAAATATATATATTTATACCTATATATCTATACAACGATATTCAAAACACGGTTTCTGTGATGCAAGAACGTTTACAAACATTGACTTTGCGATTTTTGTTAGTTTTCTTTTTTGATTACACAATATTTTTGCATTAACAAAAGTTAGTAGCTAGCTACATTTTTCAATATGACGCGCGTGTGTGTGTGTTTTTTTTTCTCTCGCTTTTTTGTGAAAGCGGAACGCGTGACAAAAGGAGGTCGATAAACTGGAAAAGTACCCTTTCAGAAACGTCACCGCGAGCATTTTCCTGCGACAGCCAGTGTGCAGGCAACGGTGATTTCGCTCGTTGTATTTGCGGCAATCAGCGATAATTGACGTCGCGTGAATCGAACCGGTTTTTTGAGGATTGTTCTCTCGACGCAGCGCCGTGACCGGTACCAGCCAAATGAGTTTCCGTACAAGCCAAACCACATCATATAATTAACCGTGCCTTCTCGTTTTATCGTCTTTTCAGCGTCTCGATGTTAGTGCCGCATTTCAATAAATTGTCTTCGATTTTACGCTATAATTAACGACAATTTTATTGTCAAAATCAAACTTCATTTTTCATAAATGCAGACGAGACTTTTTTGTTAATTTAATTTTTTTATTTTTTAATACACATTTTAACAAGTTGGGAATTTTGAATACTTAAATAATTTATGATACCTAATTTGTAATATATGACTGATGATTTCATAATTTAGTGGACCAATTAATCAAGTACATAAACGTATAATTATAAAAACCTTTGAAAATAATAAATGAAGATACAACGTGTAATTAAGGAAACAAAATTTTGAGAATAATAATTAGAAGTAATTGAAAATTGACAAAAATTTTAATTGAAATGTAATCAATTTATTTACATAATTTGTGCATTGAAAAGAGAAATAACACGACTATAAGTTTGTCTTGGTTTCACTTGCCACGTGTTATCTTGAAAAAATTATTACAATATTTTCACTTGTAACTATATATAATGTCTTTCAAGTTGCCATACTCAATATTTGCTCTGATAACAATCAGCTGATAAAGGATCAATTCTTTATCTCTCTCTATTTTCAAACAAAAATGATGCAAAATGAATTGTCTTTGATAATAATTATTATTACATCACAAGTTTTCAGCTGATTGCTAAAATGAGCTTTATTTTAATATTAAATTCATCTTTATTAAAACAAATAAAGTTGTCTAATATATTTAACAGTCAGATTACAAAATCTGTGGTCAGCTGTCTGATCAAAGCTAATATATTCTACTGACAAATATTATGCTCCAAAGAATCTAATTTTATATAACAAATCTTTTCGTAAATAAAATAAAATCATTTTGAAACAAACATTTTCTCCGAAAAGAATTTTAAAAACATTTGTGTAATCGTATTTTATGACATCAATTTTGATCTCAGTCAGTTATTTTTATGGCTTGCGAAAAGAATGATTGCGTGGCGAGAAAAGAATAAATATAGTAGAAACGAAACATTGGAGTCGAAATGTGTGTAAATCGTAACTGAAATGTGTGCTTACTGGGATAGAAGGGCTAATATTAAATCAGATTATTGCATCGAGTGTTTATTTATAATTCACTTTATGCTTTGATGAACGGATATTCATAATAATGCTGACGATCAAAAAACAATTCCCTTGGCCTCATTCTGTGCTAAAAATGCGTCGGGAATGCACAATTGTCACATTTCATTTTCCTCACTTAATTCGTAAGATATGGATGATTTATTCAATTATCACATACACAGCACTAAATAAAGAAAGTATCTCGACAAAATCATCATAACTTCAAGTAAGCTTAACGTCAACAGCTTTTTAATATCAAGTTGTACGAAAAACAATGTTAACTCTTTTAATTTAATTTAGAATAGTGTATTTCAATTTAAATACTTTAATTTAAATGTTTAAACTTGAAAACAAACAAGTTGAATGTAAATGATTGAAAATGTTTTTTTTCTTCTTCTTCTTCTTTGTACTGCTTAATTTATACGATAAATTGTGTATTTCCATTATAAATTTGAAATAGGATATTTGAAATACGTATATCAAGTTACATATATAATTTAATTGACTGAATAGCAAGGATAAAATACAATCGCACGTGTTCAGTCAATGACTTTTGTTGTCCAATGGCATCGCAACTTCCTTGAAACAAACTAACTGAAGAAATATTGAGGATTCGCATAGACACAAAGAGACATGCCATGCGGTAAGAAGACGATGGCTGTGCTATCACGTGTCCGCGACATGCATGCAAATACAAATGAAGTGTTCGCAGTGTATTACTTACAACCGAATCAAATACTCATTGATATACGAGGTCACGTGTAACTCACATTGTCTACTACAGAAAAACAATATAAATCTAATTAAAAACAATAAAGTCTCCTAATTAATTTAAACAAAGTCAGCCAGAGTTACACATATGTAATGTATTTTATCAAAAGTGAAATGAACTGTTGAATGTCAGATAAATTCAATTTTTTTAAACAACCTAGTTAGTTAAATTAGAATGGCTAACAAGATAATAATTTTATTCAAATTACAACTTGTTTTTTTTTTCTCTGATTTCATTAAAAAAGTTTTGAACGTCAAAAATATTCAACGAAATAAAATTAACTGCGATACCCTTTCGAGTGCGTCATAAAAAAGTCATAAAATGCTTGGCATGAGAGAATATCATGACAATTCATTAAAAATAACAAAAAATGATTAAGCAATCGTGTTCAATTTGTTGAGAATTTTGTGTTCGCCTTAGGTAAAAAGTCGGCACAAAATCGTTCCCTTTTGTCGGTCACGTATTCAACTTGAGGGGGGGAATTAGCATATTGCAAAGTGTCCAATCCCGGCGCGTGGAATATTTTTTGAAGATCGCGCGCGCTCAGGGAGGAATGACTTTTTCCTCAGACTTGGACGTTCACTGAAACGTAATCGCGCGTGAGAGTTTGCCGAAGGAGTTAGAGCGAGACCAGCACAGGACGAGAGTGTACGGTGAGAGCAAGAAAACGAGCGTCGAGACAGGCGGATAGGTCAACTGAGGTTACAAGGAAGTGTGCTTCATCACACCAGAGATCGTAACAACAAAAATAACAATATTTGCTAATACATTGCAAGTTGGTCCAAGTCTTCTGAAAAACAACAACAAATATTTCTTTCAAAATATAGATAACCAATAGTAATAACAATTGTAACTTTTCAAATTAAAGAAGCAGCATATTGTTTGACATTTAAGAAATAGAAAAGTCACAAATATCGTGACAAGAGTGAGACAAAACGAGTTGGAAAAAAGGTAAAGAGTATCAGGAATGAAATAACGGACTGCGAAATAAAAGTGGGGAAAAAAAGAGGCACTTAAAAGTGTGTCTCAAGGGAGGGGATAGACAAGGAAGGTGCGAGAATACGAAAACGACAACGAAACAAGCCGAGAGAGAGAGAGAGAGAGAGAGAGAACGCGAGCGCGACAGAGAAGGAGAGCGGAGTAGACGACCTTCGCGGGGACGCCCGTGTCTGTGCCCGGCATACTAGTAGACTGGCGCACAGACACGCGCGCACACACACACACATACACACACAGACAAAATATGTGCACACCAATGAGACAACTTGTGTACGGTCAAACGTCGACTGCATGCTCGCCTATTCCAGCGCATGTGTTTATTCGCTCAGCCAGATTTTCTAAGGCCAATGAATCACAATTAAATTAACAATAATTATTGACAAACTCATTTCATTTCACCAACCACTTTTAATCAACAATTCTGAGATCATTTTAAACAACATAAAATGTGCTTTGTTTGTCTTTAGTTGTAACGTGTGTTTAAAAATGTTTAAAAAAACCAACAACAACAAATTAATTCAAAAGAAAAGCTTTCTTAAATTTAAAATAATATGGCTCCACTAATAACATCAACATTTACGATTTTGCTCATTTATTTTGTGATAAAACTGTCACGAAGATATAAAACGATAAAAGATTTCAAGAACAGTATTTATTTCTATATACCCAAACATTTATTCAAGAAATATGTGCATCAGGCGACAACAGTTGGTATTGCCAAGTGTTTTATTACTTTAATTGGTTGATATATTTAACTGATTTTTTTAAGATAAATGAATTATCAAGTAAAAAATAATAATTTTTTATATTTCAATTTTATTTTTAGAATTATTTTTCAATATTCAGTACTACATTTTATTGTTCTATAAATAAATTAACTCTTTATAATCTTGTATATGAAACAAAAAATAATTAAAACTTTTACTTTGAATTAAAAGTAAAAAGATTTTGTGAGATTCATTGAACTCGGAATTAAAGAGAAAGAAAGTTTAAAGGGGAAGTTTGAGGAAATTTTGTGGGCCGAGGAAACACGATGCCCGTTGCGTTTAGCTTGGCGCAAAAGAACGAGCCGTCGAGTGACAGACCGATACACACATACACACGAGTTTTTCGCTTCATTTCTATCTCCCTCTCTTTCCTCTCTGACTACAAAATTATTCGTTGGCCCGGCGCACAGCTGTCTAAAGATGGCGCGCGCCGTCTTGACATTTAATACGGCAAACGAAATGATCGTGGGGTCATCCAATAGTTAAATGTCAATTGAACACGTGCACGTAAATCGGTCACGCGCTACAATTCATGCGTTCGCCAAAAGACGCGAACACGACGCTAGCGCCATTGATCAGAAAGTGCTGCTCCATTTTCTCACTATTTCATGCGTCTATTTTTAAATTCACTTCTGCTTCGGGGGGACATTTAAGATGTTAAAAAAAGTACAAAATTACTGCTGAAATAATTGCATTCGATAACAGTTAAAAGGGTCACGCAGAGTCAATCCATCCGATCTTTTATCGCACGACCACGTGCCAAGTAGTAGTTTTCTCAAATTTAACCGGAGATGTATGCCGGTTTATCGCGGTTACGTGACTCTTGTTTCGCGTTATTGTTATACTACACACACTTGTGTCCTAAAAAAAGAACGCTTAGTGTCCAACGAAATGAAAAAGGCCGCCATTTATAAGAAAAAGAAGAAGGAGAAAAAAATAACATTTTGCACGTAGAGCAATAAATAACTAAAATAAAAAAATTGTAAATTGAAAATAGCGAGACGATATATCTTAAAATTGATTAACCAATAAATTGCAGAAGTAAAAATGATCGACAGACATAAAACGAAAATAACTTTCGAAAGGCCCAATCTAGTCGTAACTCATGTTCATCGCATTAATTACATCGGGAGGCTTGATTTTCAATTTGTGAATTAGACTTTCTCCTGGGACTTTTACGATCGAGCGCATCAGCGTACCTGAATGTGTCTGATTGCAGCATGCAGTATGGACAGATTTGACGATTTCTTTTCATCTTGCGTTGGCAGCTGTCTTTTCAGCAACTCAAAGCATTCCTTCAGATGCGCTCTCCTGTTCTTTTCAAGTTTGTTGTGCACTTCCCTCGTTCCGGACCGTATCATACAAGGTCTAAAACAAGTTACATTTCATCATCAAAGAGTTATACTCCGCTTTACCACAACATCCAATAAAAAGTTGTCAGTTTACATTTTAACTCAGCATAAATATAATAATTAAATATTTGGTTGAATTTAAGGTACGTCCCTCCCTTAAACTCAAAATGGCACTTTTTATATACCAAAAGTTCTCTAATAAAGTATTTTGAATTGATTTACAAATTACATTTTCAAAATTGACTTTGTTAGAAAGAATTGTTTTTTTTTTTTTTTTTTTTTTTTTTTTTTTTTTTTT
>JABFPM010001203.1:0-11876 GCA_022817325.1 Idris sp. 1 HC-2018 | reverse complement strand
GATACATGGGGTAAGGTGGGACAGCTCGTGGGGAAGCGACCCCAGGGGGTAGACAAGATTATAATCTGTGCCATTATTGTGCCATCGACGTCCCGAAGGGGATTTTTCTATTTCACAATGCAGTTACACTTTTGTGCATTTAGCATCGTGTGCCCAGCACAGTGACCCGGTGACAAATTGAGACGGAACTTTATCAGTCGTTGCTCTGGGGCGAGCGGCTCATCAACTAAACCGAAAAAAGGGGTCCATAATCCTACCTGCATATGATGTTCTCAGCATTGTTTGCCGATCCCGGCGACATACGGAGGACACGTGAAACCCCTCCCGGACTGGGGTCACAGCAGCCTGCAAGGGAAATTCCATGCTCGACAACTGATTGACAAAACGCGTATTTAAACGCGCGTACCTACGTTTAAGCAAACTTTCAAGTATTCGGCAAACACGCGTGCAAGTGTGCAGAGCCGCGGGGGTGGCTATTAACCTCTCTGTGACATGGGAAAAGGAAACGTGTCACTTGGTTACATTGATAGCTTTGCGATAAATCAGCCAGTTATTTTCTTAAGTTTCACTGACGCTCTGAAATGTATCGTTCATCTCGAGCGCTGTTATTCTATTCAGTGTTGATTTTTGACGAAGAATCAACTTTGACAAGAGAAGTTACTGTCATCTAATAATGTTGTATCGATTCATTACAATGTGTTCACAGAACACTAGTATAACAATTTTATTATTCTCTATATTATAAAGCCTGAAATTGTGTAAATTTGCAGATAAACAATCTAAAACAATGTTCAATTCTAGCATACATGCCACTATCATGTAATGATAACTGTTATTATCAGCATGTTAACGGTTATAATACAGGCTAAAATTTAACTTTTATAGAAATAGTTGATGTATAGTTTCTTTACAAAATTGGTTAACACAATTTTTTATGGCACTACTTTTAAAATTATAGATTATTGGTGTAATAATTTTAACTTCGATTATTGCGTACTCAAGCAAGCAATTATAGAAATGATACACTAAAGGGAATTAATAATTTGACCCTGTGGCTGAGTTTAGATTTGGCAGGGTCAATATGTAATGGTAAACGCCTTGCAAAGTAGCAGATAGTATTGTAAGTAGACAAATACACTTGGGGTATCGCATTGTATGAGTCAGTTTTGAATGCCAACCTCTGTTCAAATAAATTCGTACAGGCGTGCATTTGCACTTGCGCAGGATTACAGTGACAGGGGGGGAAATCATTTTGTCTGTGCATCAAGTTCAATTTCATTGATCTAGGCATCAATTTTTTGTAATTAAAGAGACCATTATTTTATACCTACTCTGCACCATTTTAATAACTTATATATTAGCAATAGAATTATTTTTTCCAAATTTTAAAAAAACATTTTTGATTTTCCTGTTGTTGCACCTGTTTTTGTATTTAAAGTATAATTGTTATTATTACTGTCATCTTTATATATCAAAAATTAATTAGCTAATTTTGTTTTTTGTTTCAGGTGAGTGTACTGAGCAAATTTTTATGTGATACACATCGGTTTGCAAAGAGTGTAAGTAGAATGAATTTTAAAATATAGATCATTCCAACAGATTTGAACTCTTAATTTGCTCAGGTTAAAGCACAGAGTTGCAATAAAAACAACGCATAAGAAATGAAAAATTCGTTAATTTTTTTTTCTTTTTTTTGAATACGTAACATGTGATAGCATTTTTACAACAGAAATATCTGTACTCAACGTCCTATTCTCACGTCAATCAACCCTGATGACCGCATTGCGAATAAGAAAACCGAGGACAAGTTTGCTAATCGCAATGTAGTAACATACTACTTACTATCTTCTAAATGCATCTCACGATTGATCTATTGACCACTGCTCTTACTTGAGCTTGAATTTAAAAACCGGCGAAACGTCTCTTGACAGGGCAAAAATTACGTGCGTCATTCTAAATTAGCATAGACATGCAGCGAGGAAAAACTAATCTTGTCCAAATGAAAACGCAATAAAACTCTGCGTTAGTCCTTTTCAAGACAAATAAGAACAAAAAAACTTCTTGTTAAGGATTTTTATCAAATTTCAGTCAAGTCAATATAATTTATAATAACATTTTTTTTCTTCAATATATATGGAAAGCCATCATTAGTTACAATCAAAGATCTTGTTATTTTTTTCCTCGGAAATGTATTTTATTACACAAATTACGCTCTGGCCAAGTGGTTACTATATTCACATATTTTAAACGAAAATTATATACATAATTATCTTGTCTAAGAGAAATAACTAATAATTAATAAACAACATATTGTCAGTGACATGGGCCTGAGTTTTTAGTGTGGTTAGAGTCCTATACGGCTTTAAGTACGCGCACTTCAAGTGGCATGATGCTTTTCTCAGTCCCTGGAGAAAAAAAACAACAAAAGAGAAATAATTAAAAAATTGGTTTTTATTCCCAGATTTTTTAAACAAAATATATAAATAATTATTCTGAGAAAGGAAAATAATTAAAAATAAAAAAGGCACATCTGCTTTCAAATTGGAGTTGCCTTCATTCAGTACACATTGTTTATCCGTACGAAAAGTAGAATTTGAACAAAGAGGTTGGAGTCAATGGGCACCAGCAAAGTGTGGTTCATTCCGTAATGGCTGGCAGTGGAATTGGCGCGGATCCCGGATGGACTACTCCCACGGCTGCTGGGCCTCTCATCTTGGCTCTACCTTTATCGCCACGGTCTGTATTCTTGGACGGACCTCGCGGTGGACTCGTGGGTGGGCCGCATTTGCGGCACGCCACCCGTAATTACAGGTTCCTTATTTACCGCCTGTTACACACTTCGTTAACGGATCACTTATAAAGTAGTCTTGTACCACTTAGCAAGATAGGCAACACCTTCAGCTTATTTTCCTTCTTCGTCTTGCTTAGCCGGTACCTTTCCCTTTCTCTTCATTAACTCACGCCGATCGTTCGTTAAGCCTTTTTTCACCTTTTGTCTTTCTCTGTTTCACTCTGCAATCTTCTTGGAGTCTGTCTCATCCGCAATGACGGCCGGTCTAATAGCCGCGTCGCTCTTTTATAAGAGGAGCCGTTGTTTGCACGACCCGATGATACTCTGCTAGGTTGTTCTGGATTTATGAATGAATCGCGTGCGACTTGTGCTATTCTTCCAAATAGTACAACTCAAACTCAATTAACTTTTCTTTTCTACCTGCAAGAGCTTTGACCTATAAATTGTTTTTTTAAATTTGTTCGAATTATTATACACAATTTTTTCTTTTATTGACAAACTATTAATTGGTTTTAGATTTGTGTAAGATTATAATTGTGTTAAAAGGGGTAATAAATCATTTACCAAATAGAGTAAATTAAAAACACATTTTAATTTGCTCGCTTTTAATACAATTTTTTGATAATGATATTTTTAAAAAATTATATATTCTGGTAAGAACTGTTAGTTTATGTATCTGAAATTAAGTATGCTGGAATTCTAATTATTTTTTCAACTACCATATTCTAAACTTTACAGTTTTAAATTGCAAAGATAGTCAAAAAAAAAAAAGTTACTATCTGCAAACGACCAGATGATGAATTTCATAGTCCAGAACAAGACATACTATAAATTGTCTTCAAGTCTTTGATTTTAATGACAGATTTATAAATATTCTCACAAAATATCAATTACTAACGTTTTCTTTTTATACCAATTAAATTTACGTTCTCAAAAAATCATTGCAGTGATGAAACATAATGACATGACACGATGACATTGTAATAAAACTTTTTCTTTGTATATTTTTTATATTTTTTTTTTGCATGTGAAAAGTCAACGTTACGATGCGCCCCAGTAATGAGGTTTTCGAAAAAAAGGAGGCTGCGTTAAATTCACAGAACATTATGCAAGAGAGTGCATTTCCTCGAGAGCAAAGTGTCGCCGACATCATCTGAAATTGGATATCCGATCTGGCACGGACAAAATCCGTTCGCTCCTGTCGACTTTACTTGTCGCACAATTGTTAGTTTTCAGCATTGAGGTGAAAATTCTCTTACAGGATAATTGCAATTGTAATTAAAAATCCTTGTTAAAAAGGGCGGTGCGTTGCGTTACTTGCGAGCTCTACACTGTGACATGACTCTGGCGCAAAGGAAGAGAAGTAGACAAATGAGCAAGAGAGCAGCTCTGCTTCTGAGAAGCGTCGACAACGAAGCGCTGTAATTGGAACGGTCGCGTGCGCCTAGCGGCTACAATGGACATTTGCCCGAGTGCAAATTATTAACGTGCTATAGCGTCCCCCTTCGATATGCACGTACCAACCTACCACCAAGCAAAATGGCGACTGATCCTAAAGACGCTCTTTAAACCACCAACCCCTCGGCTTACTTAGTCTCCTGATCACTGTAATTAGAGATAAAAAAGGTATGCCTTTTATTTTTGTTTTTCTGTTTGCATTGTGAAATCACATTATTTATTTGATTATTTTGTATAAATGTCAATAATTTCATTAAAACATCTGTTATTTTATTGAACACATTTTTCAATCATTTTTTAAGTAACGATAATTAGTTTTTTATGAGATCTGAAAAATAGTTATTATTTGGAGGAATTTTTATAATTTTTTTTTCATCATAAATGAAATAACATTAGCAAAGGTAAACTCCTTTTGGTGATAAATTTTGACCTTCGACTCGATTTTAATTTTTAGAAATGCAACCCTTTTAACAAAAATATATGTTAATTATTCAAATTGATTTATTGATTATCATTTGAATGAGACATCCTTAGATAAAAGCTATCATAATAGAAGTTTGAAAAGCCAAACATAAGATTAACGTAAAAATTTCCAAGTTTATTGTCCAGTTACATGATTCCTCTCTATTGTTCCACTTATTCCTATTTGGCCACACTGTTATTAAAGCCCAATATAGAAAACATATTTGTCCAAAGTAAGTAGGGTCTTTTAGAAAGTTATAAAGCTGAAAAATATATTAACAAGTAAAAGGAAGTTTAAAAAAACGAAAAAGCGATTGTTTTGAAAGCAGTTAATTTAATAGCTAAATAAAATTTTGATGAGTGTTGGATGAAGTCACTGGTAAAATGGTTTGCCATAAAAAGTGGCATTGATGTTAAAATTTTGTGTGCAACCGTTTGAATGCAATCATTGCGTAAAGCAGTTAGCCATGGCTTTGCATAACGTCTTGAGAGTTGTAATTTCGTCTATTATATGAAAAACGAGATGAAAGAATACGCAGAAATATACGCGCACATTGTCAGATCCATACAAGAGCTGCGCGCTAAACTTAACTCTCGTCGCGATCCTTTTCATGCCGCATAATAAAGCAGTCCGCTATGGCCCATTAAAAACTTGCAATTAGCATTTAAAATATAAACTTTTGAGAAGAGACAAAGTGAAAATTCTAATGAAAAGACCTTTTAGATTGGCTAAATGCCTTTCAGTCTTACATCTACCTAGCAACCCTTGCTCGGGTTGCCGCGATTTAAATGGAGCTCACCCCTGATTGGCCACTCATTTGCTTTCCAACTTGTCTTTCCGCCATTCGCGACCAAAGATAGAAAGAGATGACCTTCTTTATCTATCCTAGTCTTTCTTTTTTTATTTCTATATCTCTCTCTTACTCTTCACATCTCTTATTCATAGGGGGTCAGAAGAATTTCAAACTTCGCGAGCGGATTTATTTCAGTATTGTGGCCTCTTCAGCTGTGCGTTTCCTGCACTTTTCATCAGCAGAAGAACTAAACAATATGAAGCAAGAAAAGAAAAAGCTCCATTCGCACTCCAGCGTTTAGATCTGTAAACGTGAAGCGCTTGACTACTCTGAAGATTCCACATTGATTGACCGCTCCCGCTTTTATTTTTTTTTTTCGAGTTTCTTTTGTCTTATTTTTTGTTCTTTCTGTTTTTCTCCAACATTTTTTTATACTCGCTTCTTTGCATCTGTTCATAAAACCTACACCAATTACTGACGATTTACTCTCTATATTTTTCACGTCTTTTTTACCTAGTCATATTCTTCCTCGCATTTCTCGAGATCAGTTTTATAGCGAACACTGTTTTTAGTTTGGTCAAGGAGCTTTTTAATTATGAAAGAAAATTATTCTTTAAAATAATTGAGATTGTGGTCAACGTGAATTTTTTCGACGGCTTTTTTTCTGTATAATTAACTTTGCGAAATAGGTTCAGATTGTTTAATTCTTTTTATATTGATTAAAGTAGATTTGACAAATTTTCGATATTTTAGAAGATTCAAAAATATAAGACTTTGGACAAAATCAAATTTTGTGATATTTGAAAATGTTCGATGAAATTAGTGTTTCTCAATCAGTGTGGAAAAACACTTAATGTAGAGTAATTGTGGCAAAAAAGACATAATTTTTACATTTCAATATCAGATTTTGTATAACAGATGATAACAATTCGTTAACTTTTGAAGATAATTTTGAGTTGTAGACAATTTTTTAACTATTAGTTCTATAATAAAAAAAACGTTGTCACAATTAATCGTACCTTTAAAAAAACTTATTTCTAACATGTTTAAAATTGTTAACACTCTTAACTATCTGAGTTTGGTATTTTAAAAAGTGATTAATTTTCACAAAGTTTACTTTATTTTGGAACACATTGTTCCTTATCGTAATATTTCACGTGATTACTTTAATAAAAGAACTGGGTTCTATTTTAATTAAACTTGTATTAAAAACTTAATTAATCTAAAAATTTGCAAGCAGTGACTCTTGTATAGGAATTTATACTATGTTTATTAATGCTTTACATAAACATGAAAAACAATTAAACACTGGCTATTTTATTGTACACAATATACTTTACTCGGGCACGTAACAAATAGGCGCCGGTATAAAAATGTTCTACATATTAATACATTTTTAAATGTTCCGGCGTCTATTTGTCCTGTTACTACTTTATTCATAATCAGCTTAGGATAAAAGATTATGAAAC
This sequence comes from Idris sp. 1 HC-2018, assembly GCA_022817325.1. Classification (NCBI taxonomy): domain Eukaryota; kingdom Metazoa; phylum Arthropoda; class Insecta; order Hymenoptera; family Scelionidae; genus Idris; species Idris sp. 1 HC-2018. The sequence continues at coordinate 4,902 of JABFPM010001203.1, read as the reverse complement.
AGTTGTTGTGCTCTTAAAGAAACATGCACATTTTTTGTTTAAATCTTTCGACTTCTCGATATTTTTTGTTCTCTTTTTTTTTGTAAAGCAAGGGTGACCTGAGCCATTCTGTTCTGCCGTTCTCTCTTTCCAGTCACGGAATCCCGGGCGTTTTCTTCTCAGGAATCAGATTCACTTCTCTCTTTTCGTCGTCGACATCGCTCCCGGCTCGCTTTAATTCGCTGATTAGGCGGGGACGACAAGGAGTAGAAAATAATCGGCCTTTCAGGCTCACATTTTTCAATCCTCTTCCTTCGACGGTTGTTCCTTTCAACAATTCAGCACGAGTGGCGCAGACCTTGTAACTTCAACCTCTCTTCCGTCTGTTCTTATTCTTCCTCTTACTCGCAACTTCGCAAAAGTCGCAACCTCGTTATCGTAGTCAACTGTTCCTTCGATTCATAATGTCCCTACCCATTCTGTGTCCCTTCTTTTTTTTGAGGCTCACACGAAACTCGAACATGAATGCGATTCTTCTGAAATAAAGTTTTCAACATCATACTAATAATGCGAGTCATAATTATTTTCACGACGGCTTTTTGTCGCCCTGTTCTTTTATTTCAAATTTCATTTTGCGGTCTTGAGTTCACTGTAATCGAATCTTATCGGATGCGTGTCCGCGAGAAATGTAGTACCTGACATTCAAATACACACTTTTTCAAATAAGTTCTTCTTACATTCAGCAGTGTACTTCCGAACTGTCGAATGAATAGACGCGAAGCTAATTTGTTTTGAAACATTTATCTCGCGACTAATGACTTGTTTTATAATGACATTAATGAAGAAATTGAAGAAGACGGCTGAATAAATGGTTTTGGCATTCTAAAGAACTGGATTCATTTAATTGAATGCATTTTGCACTCGATTGTTGATATGTCAATGAATTGGTAAATAATTTTGATGACAAGTAACTTTCCTAAATTCATTAAATAGTTCATAAATCCAACTCCAGCAGTTAACTTGCAAAGTTTGTTGCGAACTTTAATAATACATTATCAGCATGCTTATATAGCTCAGACGTGATTTAACGGAACATTCAACATAAATTGGCAAACATTGGCCTATTTTGTAATCATTGTGTTTTTATCAAGTAAATTTGAACTTTTTAAGGTAATTGTTAATAGTTAATCAAAGTTCGTAATTTTGTTGAGTATAATAGAGATAAAAATGCAAAGAAAAAAATGCGGAATGAGTCAAGAGTATATGAAGATAAAAAAAAACAAAAAGTGAAAACCCGAGAAAATTGCATTTAAGATATTACACATGCATACGCGCAGTAATTTTATTTGAAAATACATTATTAAAAAATTGTATGATTCAATTTATGAAAAACGAAAGTGACCACATGAAAGAGGTCACTTTCAACTAACAAAATATGCAATACATTTTTTTCAACTTTTTTTTTTAATATTTTGTCATTTTTTTGGTTAAATGTCGCCTTTAATGAGTATTTAATAGTTTAGAAAGATAAATAAAATAGCTTACATTAAACTGTGCTTAAAATTCATGAAACATTACAACACTTACATTCTACAAATGTAACAAATTTGTTTGAATAACATTTTGTTGAGTATTGTACAAAGAATGGAATAATTGATGGACAAATTACAAAAGACAATTAAATCTATGAAGTTTACATTTCTTGTCACCTTCATCGTTTTCATGTTGACATTACAAAAATCAATTCAATCTAGTTGACGTGTACAATGCATAATGCATTATGCATTTTGACAGTCCAAATGGCTTAAAATTTGGGAATGTAAAATGTCACGATTCTAAATGTTGGTTATCGGTGTAATTTTGCATGCAATTGTTTCAGTGCATAACATATTAAAAGCCAACACAATTTGTCTCTCATACGTCGAAATAACGAAGAAATGGAATGGTACATCTGGCATGTTGTTGTTGTTGTTGTTGTTGTTGTTGGAAACTGGAGTGAGGCTCAGCTGGTGGATAAAAATAAGGTGAAATAAAGTGGAAGTACACCTCAGAATAAGGGGGTGAAGATTCGGCGACGCCGGGAGATGACAAGGAAGACTGCGCGAGCAAGCAGTGTAGCGAACAGCAGCCAAGCAAGCAGGCATCTCATCAGATTAAAAGTTGCAGAGACATAAATAAATGAGCTGCCGAGCACAATAGCAAGGCAGAGCGGAGAAAGAGAGATAGCATAGCAGCGGGGGACTGGCCGTTGGTTTACGTATCCACTCTGAGTATATTGGACCGAAGCTACACACCACACTCAACTGCGGTGTGTCGCTATCCTCTGTCTTCTCTCATTTTTCTTCTGCTTTCAGCTGATCTGCCGAAACCTCTCCCTCGCAACTTACACAAAGCCGTCCTCAGCTTTTATTATACAAGATGCAAGATAGCTCGCTTGCTACTTCGCCGAACGAGCGCCAGGATCCAGCCACCCAAAAAACCCACCGTAATAGAGGATTTCCGCGACGAGGATTACGCTCTTAATTTCAGCGTTACAAAGTTAAAAAATAGACAGAAACAATAAACAAGCAGTTGATTTTATTCATTAATGTGTTTATCGAGATTGTGGCATGTTTCCCTGGATCTGATAGGGTTTCAGCAAATCAGTCACTCATAATTCAATTTGCCCTGACAATCAGCAAATGTTAACAGTCTGAGGTTGATGGTATATGTGGACTTACCTTGATTAAAACATTCGAAGAAATCAAGTACAACCATGATGGAGTGCGTATTACGATCGAATACAATGGGAAACCCTTCAAAAGACGGATGACAGTGCACCGTGTGGTTTTCAAGTTGGATCGAAGATTTCAAATTAGAAAGCCGAGGGATCGCATTTTTCATGTATAAAAAGCAATTTGGCAGATACAATGTTCAAGAATCGATCCCTTATGTTCTTCTTCTTCTTTTCTCTCTGCGGTCAATTAGACGCAGAGATAATGATTCTGCGCGAACAGAGCGCGTAATCTTTTAACTGGCTTCGCGTCGAAATTTTTACTGTTAAAAAAATGTGCGACCTTTAACTGGGTGTGCTTGCACGAGAAAATACGATTTGCGGTTTATAAAGTTCAGGCCGCCATACGCTGTGTCTGTTTGAGCCATCAGGCGCGAAAGCCAAACCGCAGAATGGAATTACTCCTGCTCAGTTGTTTGTGACGACGAATAAATGGATTTGGCTATCGATTTGCGATGTCCTGTTTATTTGTTGAACTGCACGCACGTGCATGCACTTTTTTGCCCCGAAATGAACAAAAATAAAAGCGATCACCCGTGCCAAAGAAATTGTTGTATTTGGCCGAATGGACATAAACACTCTTTCAATCGCCTATTATTTCATTATTTGTGTTGAAATTACAAATTAATAGTCGTGTCCATTAGGAATTATCAGTGAAGTACATAATTGGTAAAAGGTAATCTCATAATCCCTCATCACATAACAACGAGAAAGTGATAATAAAAAATAATTAACGATCGATCTGACTTTTGCTTTCATTTTGGACAAAGTGATTTATGTAATATAATTTATAATTTTTTATAACAAATGTAAACTGTAATTTGTGTCTTCATACAAAAAAAAGACATTTTTGATGAAATTGACAAAAAACAAAGTAGTTATTATTTAGATTGATATTAGAAGTTGGTCCAACTTCGTCGAGTATTCAAGATGATCCGCGATTTTCGTCGTTCGCTGTTAAACCGGGATTGAGACCGGAAACAGGGATTTCCGTGTTTCAGCAATATTAGGGTGTTCCCTTCCACTTGAAATTCTTCTCTCAACCGTCTGTCTTGCTAAGATGAAAACCCCACAAATATTAAGAGTAACCCCTCGACACCGTGGTCTACCTATCTGGAAGCCTTACTAAAGCCGATTTATTTTTATCTCTCTTTTTGAGACTTAAAGGTGCCCTTTATTCTGCATTCTTTCTTGCTTGTGGACAAAAAACTTTGCACAACAAACATATTTACGTCTTTTGCGAAGCGTTTTTTAATAATAAACTCTAGATAAATCTCGCAATAAATTTGTCCACCTATAGTCTTTTATTGAATTTTAATGTCATCAAATGTCATTTGAATTATTATTGAATGCATTTTCTAGCATATAAGCATACAGATTAGAAAAGATCTCAATATCATCTGGCGCTTTCTCAATGAATACTTGAAACGCAGGAATAAAATTGATGTGCTCTCTTGCGCTAAATCTGCCTGATATTGTCTCTAATCGCCAGCTCCCCATGTTCCGTTGAGTTTACAAAAGAAGCATGCAATGTCAGCGGGACCATCCCAGACGCTATTTTCTTTTCAATAGTTAGCATCAAATCAAATCAATCCCCGGAATATATATTAATTACTTATTTCTTTGTTTGACTGTATCTCTTCTTTGTTTTCATTTCAATTACACACTCTTAGCTATTGATTTCTCAATTGCCGTATTTAGAAGAGTTTTGATTTGCACACTCTAATTATTTTAAAAATTTACACATAAATATGTTTTGTGTGCGGACTCTTCTGTTTGTGAAACATATCTTTTGAATGATGAAGATAAATTTGACATAAAAATATTTATCTAGCAAAGTTGTGTATTACAAGGCAACCAGTCCTCAATTGAGAAGTCTTTGGTGTCAGCAACAGCACTAGCTACTGGGACCCAGCAATTCTCATTAACATGCAGTTGCCCTTCGCCAATAAAGTCGCTCAGTTGCTACTTGCCGTGGGATCAAGTAATTAGTTATATGGCCGTGAGCTTTATATCCTCCTCGTTGATTCTGGCACATTTTGACGAGACTGCATTCTGTCCATTAAAACCGCTGTCTCCGAATCCTTGTGGCAATTTTATTTTAACGAATATATATTATTTCACTAATTACATTGTTCAATTTTGCATTC
>JABFPM010001202.1:8648-21785 GCA_022817325.1 Idris sp. 1 HC-2018 | reverse complement strand
TTTTATATATATATATATATATATATATATTGTTTATTTTCATGCAGGACAGAAAATGATGTTTCTCTCAGATTTAACCTTGGATTTTGTCTCAAGGTCATATTTATATACCAGTTTTGCTTTCAAAAGTGCAATCTTTAAAATATGATTGGTTAAATTGATTGTTAATGGTAAATTACATTTCGTCCCTATTAAAATAATGTTTCATTAATACGACCAATAAAAGTGTGATCAACTTGATTAAAAATTTGCATAGCTGTTATTACAAAGTTACATTTTTATTAGTTCATAAAATGATGTATTAATCATAAATTCAATAACAGGCTATTTTACACTCTTGGTAGAAAAAATACCATTTACATACTTGTAAGAAAAATAGTTACTTTTCCACTATACAAAATATCATTTTTTTCATTAAATATTCAGTTCAGTTATATTTGCTAGATAAAAGATGAATTTGAAAAGGGCACAAGAATTTTATTTTTACTGTATTAAACAGATGGCAGCCCTGTTCAAAGCTGCGATCAACAACAAGAAGCACATCTTTGTCTGCTGGCAATCACATGACACATTTTAAAGTCAGTTAACGTTCCAAACGGAGAGCAAATTAAACAACAAATTTGATGTTTTCTTCTTATTATTTTGACACGATCTAACAGATATTATTTATTGTATTAAAATATAACATTGATATGAATATGCATGATTTCAGTGCTGAATTAATGAACATTGAGGAAAAACTCAGTTCAATAGTGAAACATAAACAAGATAAATTGAGAGGTAAACATCTATTTTTATTTAAGAAAAGTATAAATGGTAACTATTTTTAAAATATTTAAAACTGAATTAATTTAAGCAATGTAATAACATGTATCTTTAACCGATATTTCATTTCAAATATTAACAAAGATATATAAAACAACAATATATTGTTTATTTTTCAAATTACAAAAATTATATCATAATAATTGTTATAACTGAATTTAAACATTTTAATTTTATTTCTTTTAGAAAGTGAAAAAACTCTTTTAGAAATGGAATTCAAGTTTGAAAAGTTTATTGAAGAATTTGAACTTCAGTTAACAGAGAAAACAGATCTGGAAAACAAACTTGAAAAGCAGCGCTTAGAACTTGTAAGTATTTTTTAATTGACTTACTTAATTAAAAAACAATTCTGTAATCATATCTTATTATTTGTAAAGGAGAAATGGCTAAAGAGCAACAATAAATTAATTGAAGATTACGGAGATACTGTGAATGATATTGAGATAAAACGAAAAACAAAACCCAACCAAAGCGATACAGAATGCGTGGAAAAATTACGGTAGGTATTTATAAAATTCTCAATTTGTTTCTTGAATTTCATATTAAATTTTAATTTATTTTAATCAAATTCAGAAAAAAATTGAAACTATATAAAACATTAACTGGAATAACGTGGAATTATCGAGAATCTGATGATACTGTTAAAGGAGGTAAGATATTAAAGTTTTAATATAATTAATATTAAAAATAAAAATTAATATTTTTTTTTCCTTTTTCAGTAATTACTAACTACGAAAATTATGTTCATGCATTCAATTATTCTTTGACCAAAGACATAACTGAACGATTGTGGGCTGAAATGTATAAAGCTACGACATTGTAGACATTAAAAATGTAGATAGTAAGAAACATATTCATTATTACAAATTGTACCCTAAAATGTATTAAAATTATGATTTTCCCTTATAAATCACGATGTTTCTAATTTTATTGTACAAAGTTTATAGTAACGCCATCTGTAGTTAACTTGAAAAGATCTATTAGTTCTAGATTACCGACTGAGAATGAAATTTAAACCTCAAACGTATATTTATGTATTATTAGTGATATAAACTACTGTCTTTCTGGTGTACGAACAGTTATACCTTATGGTCCTATTCATAGCCAACAAAGAAAACAACAACAACAATAAACTACTGTCTTAACTTTTCAAATCTAAATAAGTTGCTTATTTTTATTACAAATGGATTTGAAAATTCCAGAATTACCTGAAGTTTTTTCTAATAAAGAATGTAATTGGATACAAATAATAGAAGATATGGAAGCAGAATATGGTATGTATTTTTGTTTGTAAATTTTGTTATGGTATACATTTATGTTATCCAATATAAAATTAATATTAAAATTTACAGAAGAATCGGAAAAATTATTGAGTACTAAGCAGGCCAAAGTTAGAGAAATTGAAAATGAATTGAAAGATAATCAAAGACAACTGAAAAAAGTTCAGTCTGAATGCAAACATTTGAAAGAAGATATTGTAAGTAAAAAAATGTTTGCTTTTTTTATATTTTGATATAAGTATAATTTGTATTTACTAAATTCCAGCAATTTTTGACATCCGGAAACAACAATTTAAAAAACGAATGTGATTCAGTGAAGTTTGACATCAAATTTTATGAAGCAAAATTGGTTATTTCTGATGAAAAAAAGAAGCAAATAGAAGCAGGACAGTATGTACTATTTTAATAAAATAATATTATAACTCTGATAAAAATTGAGTTAAATGCAAAACGTTATATTTTTAGTAAAAAATTACAATATTACAAAGATTTGACTGGCATTCGATGGGATTATGGATCAAAAAACTTATTCATCAAAGGAGGTAAAATTAAATACTTCAATTTTATACAAATATTTATTATAACAAGATTACAGTCTTTTTTATTAATTTTTACAATTACTTGAAGAACAATTTTTCAGCTAAACTAATTAACTTTTTTATTACTTTAATGTTGTAAATAAAAGAAGAATAACAATATAATTGTGATTTAGATTTTTAAATATGTAACGAAAATTATGAAAATAAAAAACCAAATATATAAGAATAAATATTGCAAAAATAAATTACATAATTATTATTAAAAAGTTAAAATTATAAAAAATAATAAATATAAGCAAAAAATTAAATTTCTTCATATTTAATATATTGATAAAAAATAATTATTTATGTAATTTTTGAATAAATAAAAAAAATATCTTTTAAATTGTTAACTGTAATTTTTAAAATTTAAAATTATAAATTTTAAAAAAATTGTATTTAAAACTGAATAAAAGCAATTGTGGAAATTAACTCTTTTTTTTATCAATAATCCTAAATTATAGTTTTTTTTTTTTTTGTAAAAGAAAAAAAATATACCATTTACAATTGCGTTTTCTCAATATAAAAACCAAAAGTGATTGGTCTACCTTTTTAATTTTAAGATAAACAAAAATAATTCTTTTACGTTTTTCAATTTTAAAATAATATTTGTTAATATTTATTTTATTTGAAATTATATAATTAAAAATCAAAATCACTATAATATAGTTTTTTTCTTTTGTTTACACAAAGATGCTTGGGTTTCTTAAAATTCTTTCTACATATTGAATCCTTTCCATATTTGTGTTTGAAAAACCTTACAATTTATTTTCAGGAGTGACAAATAAGAAAGATTATGTAGCAACTTTTAAATTTCCTCTTGAGGAAGAAAATATTACGGAAAAACTGTGGAACGATATTTGGAAATCTGTGAAATAACACATGCCAAAAAGTAACAAAAAGTGATTTGAAATATTAGTTATAGTTAGTTAAAATCCTTGACGGTGATTAAGTAAATTACTAAAATCTAATTAATGAAATTTATCATATTTATTAACTTTTTACATTTGTTATTTTAACAAAAAAAAGCTTTCTGTTTGTACTTGAAGTAGGGTATAGAACTATTTAAAACATTTTAATACTAAATTTTTACATTTAATACTAATTTTGAACTAATTAAAAATAAAGTTTTAAATTATAAAATCACAATCTAAAGAAATTTATATAAATATTATTTTTTTAATACTGAAGAAAGTTGTATATAAAATTCTTTTTCATATTTTTTAATTTGCCTAAGAACCAGTGAGCACTCAGGTAAACCGTGATTATAGAAATTGCAGTCATAATTAATGACGCAATAACTATAAGAAATATAAAACTCAAAATCGCTGCACTCGACAAAATTATTGCAGCTGAAAAAAAAATATACAAAATTATTAACTAGTATTATTATTATTAAATTTATCATATATGTTACAATTTATATGTTATTTTTAAGTAAATAAAGATATGTTTTCAACACATTTAAAAAACAGTTCATATGTTTTATAAAGATCATTATAAAACTAATGAATATCTATCGAAATAATTACCTTGAAATATAATAAAGACTAAAACTCCGATAACAATGTGAATAGAAATTATAGACATAACAATAATAACAGGTAAAACAACACTTGCTGCCATCATAAGAGAGATAATAAAAAACCCTGGATGACTTGAGTACATGTTACTAACTTTTCCTGTCAAATCTTTCAATCGAGGATTCCTCAGACACTGTCGTAATTGTTTTGTTAATAAAAAACCTATTAATTATAAAAATAATTATCAACTTTGAATCTTCCATCTAAATTTTATTGTATAAAAACTGATATATTACACAATTGGTTTCTGTTCATGTCAGCTTGTGTACTTTCATCAATTTTTTCAACTCTTTCAGCTGTTTCCTAAAAAGATGACATCATTTTATCCAAAAGCAAAATTCAAATATAAAATTAAATATACTTACAGTCATTTTGCTGTAATTGTCTTTAAAAAATATAGAAAACTACTTGTCTTTACAATCTCAGTGAATATCACATACTGAATTGTTTTGGTTTCGAATCTCTAATGATAAGCCTTTTTTTGTTTTCATTAATTTGTAATGCAGATTTGCTGAGACATGCGTAGACGCAAAGCCGACTAATAATAGAAAATCGATACTTGCGAACTTGTGTACAGAATCTACTTTTGTTAATGTGTGGTTCATACTGTATAAAATTGTATCTCAAAAAGATAAAAAAATATAATTTTGATAAATTAATTTTCTAATACAAGTTTTAATATTATCAAAATACAAAAAAAAATCAATACATTTTAACTTGATTATGTATAAAAGTTTGTATTTATAACAATTTTTTTCTAATAAATATATATATTACAATATGAATTATTAATTATATAAGTTTAATATAGTGGAAAACTTTGAGAAAAAAATTATTCATTTGAGACTTTTCAATAAAAATTAAATAAAAATATAAATTATTATTTATGTTTTAATGTGAACATTTTAACTAACAAAATTTTCAATACTTAATAAAATTTTAAATAAAAGTATTTTGTAAGATAAAAACATTTATATTACACGTTTTGTCTGTGGGTTTTTTAAATATATTTTCAGTGAGATCTATTTAAAAGGACGAATGTATTCAAAACCATAAACAGAGTGTTTATGACAAGTTTTATGAAAGTTTTTGATATTATATTTTATATCAAACTAAAATTCATATAAAAATAAATTTTTTTAAAATAAATTAACATCTGTAAAAAAAATGTTTAATATATTTTATGCATTTGAATTCGCATTTTACATAATTTTTTTTTATAACAATTTTTAATTTATATTGAAAATATGATTAAACTATACGAAAAATATAAACAAAATTATCTAAATTAGTTTATAATTACATTAAATTAAGTAAAAACAGTATATTTTACATATTATTCATATTACATTTTCCTGAAGATGTCGCCACTTGTCATTAGATCTCTGAAGATTTTCTATTCTGCAAAAATGTATAGGTTATAAACCTCACATTCGTCTGAAAAACAAACTGTCAGTTTGATTAATCCGAAAAATGTCTTGTCTGGCTCGATTTTACAATCTGCAGCCTGTGAAAAGGTGCCTGTTGCAGTCGATGTCAAAACGTATCGGTCGCCGACTCGAGTCAACTGTCACCAACCAGAATAAGCCGAAGATCGAGTACAATCCGCCGAAGCAGACCTGGATCAGCTATGGATTCAGTCGCTACAGCAAGGAAATCGATCGCCACGGTTTGCATCTCACCTTTTTCATGTCCATAACCCTATGCATTGTCACCGGCAGCTACCTGCTGATGTACGCTCCGGACATGCAGCTCCGAGACTGGAGCCATCGCGAGGCCTACCTGGAGCTCCGGCGCCGCGAGGAGGCCGGCTTGGAGCCCATCGACCCGAACTTCATCGACCCTGCCCGCATCCACCTGCCTTCTGACGAAGAGCTCGGCGACTTCGAGGTCATCATCTAGAAGAAAAAATTTGTTTTGTTGTTTAGTTTTATTAATGTATATATTATGTAAATTCTTACCGTTTGCAATAAATAAATTGCAAGGTTATTATGTAAAAATTCATTACAGTTATTTGTGGTTCCTAATTTTGAGGTTAGATTCATCTTATTTTTTCAATTAATTTCATGTTAACATTTATTTACAACTTGATATATACAATTTCAATTTCTTATTTATTTTCAAATTTTGTTATAGAATTAATTTGATAAAGTAAATACAGTTTATGTGCAGTATAACTAATTCGTCTAGATTGTTATGTAATAGCTAATTTTTTGGAAGGGAAATAAATAAACAATTTTCTTAGTTTGTTTTAAACAAATGGTAAAAGTCATCTGTACATATTTATTTGTTATTTTTGTTTTAAGAAAATGTACAGTGCATTAATATATAAATCTCTGGCCTATGTTATAGAAAGAATATATAGAATTTTCTTATGAAAACGCAAATTTGTTTTTATATTATTATAAATAATTTGCAACGCATGGAAACGATGCAAATATCATGATACAATATTACAAAAATTACCATCAGTTTATTAGCTGTACATACCACGTTTAACAAAGTAATAAAATAATAAAATAACTGAGTGATTTTTGCATTTGAAATTTTTTGACAAAGAAAAACAATTTCATTATTTTTTTTTAGAATAATCTTATTGAGAAAAAACAAAATTTGTAATAAGAAAATTCAATGTCGAAATAACATCAAATACAATAAATTAATTTACAGTTCGCTTGTCTCAGTCAAACAATGTAAGTTCTCATCCAATATTTATATATATATAGCTAAACATTATCAACTATTTCTTATATGAAATTGTATATAAATAAAAAGTGATATTTATGGTTGTAATAATACAAAGTTGCGGTAAGTATTACTCGGCTAAGAGAATCATAAGAAATAAAACATTTATACAGCTCTATTCGTCCGAAAAAAACAGTTTCACAGCAACTTTACGTTATTTATTTTATGCAATTGAAAAAATACTGTAAAATTATTCTGTTTTTTAGAGTCGTGTGTTTTTAGTTTGATTTTACGTAAGCAAAATCTTTCAAAGCATCAGCAAACTAAAGAAAAAAAAAAAAAGAAAATTGAACTAGTGCATAATTTCGACGAATAAATGTTACCGGAATATTTACATAACGTCGTGTTGCAAAAACAAAAGTTCTTAAAAGTCCACATCTGACAAATAAATCTTCATTTTTTGTGTAGATAAATTTTGTTTGTTTTAGAATTGGTATTTACAACATTTTAGTTGATGAAACTTTGAAAACTAAGTTCGTCTTTTTCTTTTTTAAATTTCTGTGGACACGTCTTTTGTGCTGCAAAACGTCTGTTATTTTTCGGCTGGTGGTGCAGTAGGAGCAAAATTTTCTGGAACCGGAACTGGAGAGTAGTAAGCTGCGCTCTGAGGTAAGCTCGCACTAACAGTGATGGGCGGCATTCCTGGCAGTGAAATTGGCGTCGTAAAAATCTGTGTCTGCGGCAGATCCGAAGACGGTAATAGTGGAGTTTGTTGCTGATTTGGAGTAAACATCTTAGAATAATCCGGTAAATTTGACCTCAGTGTTTGTAAATTAAATTTTTCATTCGCACGAACTTCGTAAGAATATGTGTTTTCAGACGGTGGTACTGGCATTCCAGGGATTTCGTTTTCAGTAGAAACATTAATAGCTAAGAAAAATAAATAAAAAAACAGTATTAAAAATACAAATTTAATAGTTTTGTAAAATTTAAAGTTAAGAATATTTACTGTAACTTGGAGGTAAGTTTCCTTGTGAGTTATATTTGCCAACATTTGACATCGCTTCATTCATTTCATTCAGATCACTGGTATTCAAACATTCTGGAGTTGTGTTGATTTGCTGTGGAATTGAAAAAGTTGTTATATTTGGAATCACGTAGTTGGCTTCAGCCGGATTTGGAACTGGCGGCTTATTTGGAATAGAAATTTCAATTTTCTTGTCAGTTCCTGTGTTTGGAATTCCTTTAACTTTGTATTTTTTATTCTGCAAAAAAAAGAAGCTTTAATTATTTAAAAAAAAGAAGATATTATTAATTAAAATATTTTATTCAATAAATCTTACTAATTGGTTATTTTTCGGATCGTTGACATTCTGATTCCTGATTGGTATTCTATGAAGGTATCCGTATCCGATTCCACAACCTAAGCTGTAAAAAAATGCATATATATTTGTAATTTTTTTTTAATTTATGATATGAGAAAAAGTTCTTTTTTAATATAATAAGAAATTTGAATATATAAATATTCATTTAATTTATAAAACGTCTTATCTCAAGCAGTAAAATTTTGTTAAGATTGGATAAATATTGAATTAAGATTAAACACAAATTAAGGATTGTGAAATATATACTGTAAAGAACGAACCTTCCTCCACCACCCCAGGAATTATTTGGAGTAATTGTGACTTCTCGACAAGAATCATCGTCTGTGTTGTAAACAAAAAGATTTAATGGACGAGATTCGTGGGCTTCGATCATTGTGAACAAATCTTCACTTTCGTGTAAAATTGACTCTGCTCCAATGATGTAGTCTGTAAATGGTCTCAGTCCTGCTAATTCTGCAGGCGATGTTGGCAGAACGTCCTAATTTTTTAGACAATTAAACAATTTTATAAAATAATTTTAATTTCAAATCTGTAATTTTAATTACAGTACATTTATAAAGACAGAATATTCTTAATTCACAAAAAAACGCATTAAATAAAAGCATGCAAAATTAAAAAAAAATGAATTTTTGAAAACTTTTATAATTAACTTTTATTTGTACCTTATCAGTAATAATTTTTGCATTTTGTTCTTGACAACGTAAAATACTATAAAATCAGTCATTCTGAAAATAATAATTATGTAGAAAACTCACAAGAACATGCCAAACACACTCATTTGCTCCTTCGAATGAACAAAATCTAATGCTGACCCCCAGCAGACCCTGGCCGCCCCAAGTCATGCTTGGCACAATGACGGTTTTTCTCACAGTCTGAGTTTTGCTGCTATAAATTGTGAGTGTCAGTTCCTTGTCGATGTTCGATCGTAAAGTTTCTTTGAAAGTATCGTTGTCTTGATCCTGAAAAAAAATTAAAAATCAAAATATGTTCTGAAATTTTATCAAACATACAAAATTCACTCTAATAAAAATATTATTATTTACAAAAAAATATCATTTATAATACAAACATTAAAAATATTGTACTAGAAAATTTTAAGTTGTGTCAGAACTGTCAAAACAATTATTTGACAACTCACCAATCGTGTATTTCCGATGGAAATAATGAAATCAAAGAAGGCCTCGAGTCCAGCTTTTTGTCCAGGCGAATCATTTTGCACCTGTCAAGTAAACAAAAACACTGTATTATTGCACACAAAAATATTCACGTCTGGACTTCAGGTTAAATGTTTACAATTAAAAACGCCGCAAACTCACCCGCAAAACGTGATAGCCTTCGGTTCCCCCGCCGGGGATTTCCACACTCTGGGACGAACCCATTATTGAAAATTAAAAAACTAAGAACTTATCAAAATCACGAAATCCGATTTCATACAATTTTACAAAATTACGTGGCACATATGAAATGCATTAATATTAATCTTCGAGCACAATATGTCATGTAGAAAGGATTGACGCGAGAATATAGTGCTGCCATCTGGGACATTTCTCCTAAAAATACAATTTTGTTTTTTAATTTTATTTATTTATAACTAAATTTTTTCATTTGGAAAAAAACAGTTGTATAGTTTTTGTAATTAACTTACTGTAACTAACTAAAATAATTTTAAAAATTAATTCTTACCGACCGAGTTTGGAATTTGAATTTGCACATGCGTACACTTGCGCAGTCCATTCACAACAGACTTATTCAAATTTGCCGTTGTTTCCGTTGAAAGACCACGCCAAGCTTCGATTCAAGCAGATTTATGTCATAAAGCCTAAGTTTGCAATTATAAATAGTGTTTAATTTAATATTGTTTATGTTAATTAAAAAGTATGGTTGAGTTACCACGTGTCAATTTAACGTAGAAGAAAAAAATTGTACAATTTTGCTGTGTCAATTTAAAAGTTATTGTCAGTCAAAAAGTTGAACGAAACTTTGTCAGAATTAGGTAATCTATGCTTTTCTAACCCAAAATTTGCATATTTTTCGAAAGTTTTTGTTTTTTTTATTATGTAAATATCAACATTTTTTTAATTATAATTTAAGAAAATGTATGCAAACATTTTGGAACAACTTTTTTAAATTTACAAAGTTTTTTATTAATATATTATGAAATTGCATGCACATATAAAATGAACATTTTGTAAACATATTTTATAAAACTAATTTTAACCATTTATTTTACTAAAATTATTTGCAAAAATACATTTTAATCAAAAGATTTTTTACAAGTATTTTTAAATTTGGTTTAAAACATGTTAGAAAATCATTTTTTGTTGATAAAATTTTTAAAATTGTATTCGTTTTTTTTTTTTTTTTTTTTTTTTTTTTTTCTCTCTATAGACATGGAGTCTCGAGTACACAAACAGTTAGTGAAACCTGGATCACTGGCACTAAATGGACTAAAGAAGTCTGGTATTCCCAAGCCGTCCAGTAGTTCCACTCCTTTGATAAAATCGACGACAGCCAAAACTAATTTAGAAAACATGCCACCGCCAAAAAGCGCGGTTCAAAAAACTGCACCTTCAAAAACAAATTTTGTGACAACACGAGTGGTCGCAAAAAGGCCCGCCACTACGACCTCGAGTGTTACCGACAGCAAAAGGCCTCGAGTGGTTCCAGCAAAGCCAGCTGCAAAAACTGCTGGTGCAGCCCAGACAGCAAACGAAAATGTTCTGGGCAACCGACCGAAACCCAACAAATGGGACTTGAAAGGACGTTTGGCTTATACTTCTGAAGAATTGCTTGTTTACAAAAAACGACTCAACGAGGCAAATATTAATAATAATCTGTCCTACTTATACAAACAATAATTTATTTATGTTATATTAATTAATTTCATAATTTTCAGGTCACCGAAAGTTACCAGGAAATACAAAAGAAACTGACTGATTTACGTGAAAACGAGCAAGATTATCTATTAAAGTCAGAAAAATATGAGAAAGAATGTGAACAGTTGCTACAGCAAAATGAGGAGCTGATTAAAAAAGTGAGTGAATTGGAAAAAGAGGTTTTAAGCTTGGCTGAAAAAATCAAAGTAACTGATGAGGCGTTAGAAAAAGTGACGACAAATTTAGATAAATCTGAAGAAAAGCGCTTCGTTGCAGAAAAAGAGCTGTCAGAGAAGACGGAAAAAGTCGCAGAATTAGATAAGGTTGTAGAAACCAAAGACAAACAGCTCGAGGACGTGACCTCGGAGCGAGATCGTCTCAAGGCATTGTTACACAAACTTGACCAAGAACGCAGATCTCTGCACAACACGATTCAGGATTTGAAGGGAAAGATACGAGTTTTCTGTAGGGTTAGGCCGAGAACTGAAAAAGAAGAAAACAGAAAGTTTGTAAATTTTAATAACAATTCTGATGAAAGGAACAAATTTTAAAGTTTTTATTAATGAACCATTTTTGGTCTTTTTTTTACAGAGAATGCACGATGAATTTTGTCGACGAATCGTCAATAGAGGTCGCTCGTGCTGAAGACACACAGGAAAGTTGCGGCAAGGTGCGCAGCACTCGTCAGGAATTTACATTTGACAAAATTTTTCCGCCGAGCGCGACTCAGGAACAGGTGTTCGAGGAACTCGAATTGCTTGTGCAGTCAGCTTTAGAAGGATTTAATGTTTGCGTTTTTGCGTACGGGCAAACTGGCTCCGGAAAAACTTACACGATGGAGGGCAGTAGAACTAAGGAAACAGAAGGCATGATTCCGAGAACGGTAAAGGGAGATGAATTTTTTAAAATAATTAAATATTTCTTTTGTTTATTTAATAAGGCAATTTTAAAAATATTGTTGTTTTAGGTTCGCCATATATTCAAAGAAATGAAAAATTTTGAGCTGTTGGGCTGGCAGTATACCATTGAAGCGAGTATTTTGGAAATTTATAATGAGCACATAGTAGATCTGTTGGATTCGGAAACAAAGACACACGAAATTCGTATGGTAGACAACAAGACAAGTGATTTGTACGTTACAAATCTACACGTTGAGCAGATAGACAGTCCGGAAAAGTTATATCAGTGCCTGCAGATTGCTAATAAAAATAGGGCCGTTGCTGCTACCAGTGCAAATGAACGGTGCTTACAATAATAACAAAAATATTATACAATTTGATATCTATAATTTTTTTTTAAAATTTTTTTACACATTTTCCTGATTGGCATTTACGAAAAATCGATTTTAAATCAACTTTGTATATTTATAAAAGATGTTGTTTATTGTTTTAATAAATAAATTGAATTTCTTGCAGATCATCTCGATCACACTCAGTAACAAGAATACGACTAATTGGCAAACACGTTGCAAAAAACGAGCAGTGCATCGGAAATTTAAATTTAGTAGACTTAGCGGGATCGGAGAGATTGAAAAACGAAGAGGCTAGCAGAACGGTCGAAACAAAGAGCATCAATAAGTCTCTGTCTAATCTTGGAAATGTTATTCTTGCGCTTTTAAAGAAACAGGATCACATACCATACCGCAATTCCAAGCTTACACACATACTTATGCCGTCTTTGGGCGGAAACTCAAAGACGTTGATGTTGCTCAACATTTCTCCGTTGGACGACTGTTACAACGAAACTTTGAATTCACTACGCTTCGCCAGCACTGTAAACAGCTGTCGAATCAGCAACGTTAAAAGACAAAAAACTGTTTTACACAATTTATAGTTATAATACATAATATTTTTAAGAAATCTCAAACTGCATTTATACATAGTGTATACAAAAAAATTACTTCTGATTTTATTGTACACAAAATA
>JABFPM010001201.1:0-21805 GCA_022817325.1 Idris sp. 1 HC-2018 | reverse complement strand
TTAATCTTTTAATCATAATTATATAATTTAATCATTTATAAAACGATTTATTGATAACATTTCAAAACATTCATAATAGATTATTCAGTACTATATGAAATTGACAATACGATTACTAATTTGTTTATTTTGAGATCAAATTCACAAAAGTATCAAAAATGCTTAATGTATTTGTATTAAACAACTTTATTTTTAATATTAAATTTAAAAAAAAACTGTACATAATTCGTTGAAGACTTAATTATTTTACGAATTTGATATTTACTTAATTTGTTAACACTACAAAAGTACTAGGGAAAACAACTGGATACTTCGTATTGATGGTCTTATTAAAAATAAGATTACCTCATTTTAATTGCAAAAAAATAAAAAAATGATTCTTGATACATCTTTTTTTAAATAGCTGTCTTTTTTTAAAAATGATACAACAAAATTTCTAAGCCATTATAGAATATTTTCTATTTTATATATTCTTCAAGCTTATAAAATTCTGAAAATTTTCTTTAAAAAATCATTTTTAAGATTATTTTGTAAAGAGTTATGGTCATTTTTTTCGAAAAAAATTATTTTTTTTTAAATTTTGAGATGTCACAACGAATAGAATTAAGCAAATTACATTTCTATTTTCTAGCGTCCCCAAACTTTTGACTAATAAATGTATACAAATAATGATTTTAATATCATTTACGTTAAAATTCCAAATATAATTAATTTATCAAACTGTTTGTAATCATTCTTTTTAGATCTGGAACCATCAATTTAGGATCAGTCATTGCAGGAATAGCTTCTGGATTAGCATCCCAAACAGTCCAGTTAAGAAACTTGCTGAAAAATAATATGCAACAAGATTTAGAAGTGCTGCAGTCTGCAATAAAAAACAGATGGTTCTCCACTATAACAGGTATACAAAATATCATCTATAATATAAAAACAAAATTAAAAAACAATATTTTGTACAGGCGATTTGGCAGAAGTTACATTAAAGCAAGGACCAAACCAAAATTACATTATTGGTAATAAGGGAAATTGGAACAACACTATTATACCCAAATGGTACTTTATAGACAAAAACAATCAAGTGCCATTTCGTTATGAGTTAACTGCCGCGGAACTCAAAGGTGGAATGGATGGTCTAATATTGTCTCAAAAGATTAAGGAATGGAAGTCGAGATATCCTGACTTAAAACTATCTCAAGTTTTGGACATGTATTACAGTTCTCGTGGTCTTTTGGATGAAAATTTCAATTCTTGTAACAGACATGATTTGTTTAAAAATATCGCCTCTGTTAATGATTTGAAGGAGCAGGTACATTTTTTGTTGGAAGAGTCTTTTTCAAAGCTAATTTTATCAAAGTATATTTATTAATTCTTGGACTTATTTGTAGACTCTGACTGGATCAAGACTTTTGGATAGATTCCAGCTAGCCGAGGGTTCATTTAACGATTCACTTTTACAAATTTATTCCAGTAATGTAGTGGATGCATTTTCTAGACGCATAGGTAAAGAAAAAAATTAAAATTTAATGCTTTTTGAACAAAGTTTATATATTTTATTATTTTAATTTTAGATCAAACTGGTGAAGTAACTACGTCTGAATGCGAACCAAAGTACACTAGTAATTATCGCGGTTCCAATTATAATAACTTTAATAATATCAACAACAAACCTTCTCAATTTTATTACCATCTATCTGTGGATCTAACTATTTTCCTCGATGCAAACTGGGAATTTGATAAAATTCAAAACGTACTTGTGTAAGCTTATTCACAGTTTATAAATAATTTGTTTTGAAGAATTGTTATTTTACATAAAAATAATTTCAGCAAAATTCTGGAAGGAATTGAAGTTGGACAGTATAACAGCAATTTTACAATTTTGAGTGCAAGAACTGGTGATGTTATCATTGATTCCACAAACTCAATTTTGGACTTCTATGCATTATTTAATAGAACTATTTATGACAGACGTAAGTTAAAAGATAATATTTTCAACTTATATTTTGTTTTAATCAATGTTTCTTTAAAATAATTATTTTTTGTTTATTCTCTAAAACAATTTTGAAATATTTTAGTGCCCAAAGGATTAGATATGGCCAGAATATTTAATGCTCTGGATGTGCTTCAGCCTAAAAAGTTAAACAGAGAAAAGCAGGAAGGTTTGGGAGTTCAAAAATCAGATATTGTTTTAATTATGCCTTATGGTGATAATATTGATAATGTACAAGGATTTGTTACTGAAAAAATAGAGGAAATGAAAAGAGATGTACCAGGTAAATATTACAAATGATTATTAATTTTATTGCAATTTTTATATTAAATTACAATTATTTTTATATTTAGTTTCAATTATTAGACAATTTTAATTTATATTTAAATCATATTAATAGATTGCGTGATTCTATTCTACGTGTATGGAGATAAAGACAGGTGGATAAGATTTGTTAATAATAGACAAAATGATTTATTTTCTTTTAACATTGGCCAAGGAAGTACTGTGACTGAAAGTCTTGTTTCAAGAATAAAACAAGGTAATTAGTTTTAATTTAAGACTAGATATATCATCTTGAATCTATATCTACATTAATTACTATTATATTTATTATAAAATACATTTGCTTCAATTACATGTACTATGTTGTATTATTTATTATAAAATAAATTCTTTTTAATTAAATTTAATATAAATTATTCCAAACTATTTATTTAAAGTTTAATGTTTATAAAAATACTCGATTCTTTATAATTTTAGTGCCCAAAAGATTAATTAATTCACAGTGTGGAGCTTATTATCGGGCATCAGGTTCAATGAATTCTTATGATGATTATGTTCAGCCAGCGGGGATTAATTTTTATCGGCTACATCCAAATTACTTTTTTACATACGACCAGTACAGGACTCCGAAAATAAAGGTAATTTTTATACATTTTAAAATGACCTCTTTTTCCCATTTTTTAGCAACATACATTAATGATATGTATATTATTTTTAATCGTAGAAATAATTATATTATATTATTAAAAAGTAATAATTAGTTGTGTAAGATCTTGTTACATTATTTTTCGGTTACATAACACTCTAATTTAGCTGCAACAATTTATTAATCTTTTTTACACACATTACATATTTATTTTCATTGATAATACATTTATAAATGTGTATTGTAAAACGTTTCTTTTTTTAATTTTCAGGTCAAAGGTTCTGGAACAGGAACTTTGGAAGTTTGTGAATATCGAGATGTTTTAAATATCGAAACAATAGACAGGATTAGATCATCGGGTACTAATTGTCAAAATATTACCAACAATAATTTTGAAAGAACATTTTCGTGTTATGAAAAGTATCTGATTAAAGACTGTGCTCCAGTATATATTAGTGTAAGAGCAATTAGTGGATCATCCTACACACAATGTATAGGTAACATTTTAAACAAATTATAACTTATTAAAAAAATATATATGTAAATTAATTTCGATTGAATGACTGTTGACTGTTTTATAATATAAAATATTAATTTTTCAGATAAACGATCATGCAGATTTCCAGATATGATGAAGTACACTATTTCCTATGAAAACCTTGTATGCGCTAGCAGTTCCGTGGGTTTAGTATTAACGCCAATAATTTTTGTTTTACTTGTATTGCACAATTTGTTATAGTGTATATAGTACATTTTACTTTATTACGAAAACAAATTTATATTTACTCATGTTTATCTACAATTTTTTTAAGTTTGAGTCAAGTTTTTGTTATTATGATAGCGTTTTTATAATTTTTACACTTTTTTATGATTTATTTTAAACGATAAATTTATATAATGCTAAAACATAAATTTAATATACTTTAAGTAATATCAAAGTATCAACTGCGTCATATCATACATACATGTTTTTAATTGATTTAAAATTATATGAAGTTGCTAAGATTTTGAAAATCATCTTTCCAGCAGAGTTTAGTAGTTTAGTATTTATTTTACGCGCATACAAATTTGTATACATTTTATACATGTTCGTGTCATTATATTTTGTACAAATATCAATTATAATATATATTTACATCTTACAAATAACCTAAGATGTTTTTCTTTAATTTATACAATTAAAAAAATCTTACATCAGTCATATTAAATATAAGGTTTACACAGTGCAGCTGTGTGGTCTACTCCACAAGCCACTTTTTTAACTTGAGCTCCAACGGAAACCTTAAATTTAGAAAATGTAAATTTAGAATTGTTGCATAATAATTAAAATAATAAATAATATGGAATTAAAAAGTTAAAGACATAATATTTAAGATTTATACTTTTAATGGGAAAAATTGATCCTTTAGGTGTCCAAGTCCTAAAGAGCCAAACTTATTTCTTCCCCACATATACAAATCTGCACTGTTTGTTACAGCAGCCAAATGATTGATTCCACAATAAATACTTTCTACCTACAAGCAATACAAACAAATGAATATTAATTTTTTTAATTTTTAAATAAAAGAATACTGAATTCTTGCCTTTATGTTTTGCTGAAATTCGTTTTTTCCAAAAAGTGTAGGTGGAATTTGTGTGGGCGAATCAAGTTGCTGTACTTCTGGTCCAAGTCCCAAAACTCCGTATCCCCATATATAAACGTGACCTTCATCTAAAATATTATTTAACATTATTTCTTTATTTGATTTTTATTTGATTGCAATTACTAAATTTTTTTAATGTAATCAATTGGCAAATACTTACGATTTAAAACCATACAAAAGGTACCACCGGAAGCAATGTCCGTGATGGGCCCTAATTTTGAGCAAATTTTCAATTCTGTTGCAACATTTAGCTGGTACGTGTCATTTTTTATTGGCAGTTGATTGTATTCGGAATTACCCCATCCATAAACCTTTCCTTTTTCTAGTTTAAAAAAGTGTAATTTTCGTTTTTTAAATTTATAATAACCTCTGTTTTATAATTAAACATGTTTCTATTCAAATGTATTATTTACAAAATAATAATTATATCGAATTTTATATTACCAGTTAATGCTAAAACACAATCAGCAGCACAAGCCAATTTTTTTACTTTTTCTCCAGCCAAGTCTCCTTTAACAAGTGACGGAATATGTTCGTTGTAAAAATGTGCCAAACCAGTTTGGCCATCAGCACCCCATCCACAAGTGTAAACTTCCCCTTGTTCGGTTAACATCATGCTGAAAAATATCAACTTTTGCAGTCAAATTAAAATTCATAAGAAGGCTTAAACATTCAATTTAAATATTTATCACAACCTGTGATCTTGACCTGCAGTCACAGAAACGATTTTCTTTCCCTTGATATTTGGAATAAAATGAACCAAATTACTGCGATTATAATTTTCATTTTTTACTATTGCTCGTCCACACTGACCATAGCAATTATTTCCCAGCGTATACAACCCTTCGTCTGTCAATATTAGCGAATGAGCTCTGCCAGTAGCCAAACTAATTACCTTTTCTGACTTCTTTTTTAAAGGTAAAGGTATAGGTCTTGGTAATATAACCAAGTCTCGCACCCATTTTTTGTCATTTGGATAGAATCCTATAAAAAAGCACAAAATAGAAAAAAACAATGTTTTTTAAAAATAAAAGAGATTATTATAAATGATACTTTTTTTCTTTGAATTACCTATTTGAGAGTCTGTATTCATTCCACATCCATAAACTATAGCATCGTCATCTTCTTTGACAGCAAATATGGTAAATCCGTACCCAGTGGCAACGTCGTAAACTTTATTTTTTTCTGCAAAAATTGATCTACTAGGTTTTCCAATGAATGCAACATCTTTGGCTCTTACTGTTCTTTTTAAAGTACCTAATGCACCTAATTCAGCGAGGCCCCAAACGTAAACACTTCGACGGTCATATTGACTGACAGGATACCTAAAAACTGTCAAGTAAAAATATTGTTTATACATATATATATATTTACTTTTTAACTTACAAAGCTTGATTGTTGTTATATCAGATTTATTTAGATGTAAATATTGAAAACATAATTACTTGGTGTAACGCCGGGTTTAAATTTTGATGGACTTTTTTTTGCATTGGTGAATTCTTGTCTATTTTTGAGAGCTGTCCTTAAACTAGATCTGACAGCATTAATCATGATCGATTTTGTTTAGTTTTAATTTAAACATACAAATTGAATTAATAAATCAACACTGTAACCAAACATCTTATTTCTGTTTTCAGATTTTCGGAGCACAAACACGAGTACATATGAGAACTTCATTCTGATTTGCTTTTTGTAAAGTTAGGTTAACTTTCTGTTGGGACGCGATTTTTATTGGTGATGAAATTTGAATTTAAAATTACAAAAAAAGTACAAATATTTTATATTTATGTATAATTTATAAATAAATAGAATTTTAACAAATTTATTTTACAATATTTTACTATATCAATAAAAAATTTAATTTACACAGATTAATTGAGATTGAAGTGTTGTTTAATTTGACGGATATCGCTTATTATTTGTTCATCGTTGGGAAGTAATTTTAAAGCAGCTTCTAATTCCGGCAGACCATGCTGCGGAGCAGACAACTGACAAAAAGCTGCTCCTCGACGAGCAAAGCATCTCGCTCTTGCTTCCCTATTAGATTCACATTCTGGTACCATTAATTCTAGTGCCTAGAATTATGAGAAAACCACAAAATTATTAGATAATATTGTACTTTGCAAAATTTTATTGATTTGTAATTTTAAGTCTAAATATAATTTTAAAAAAAAAGTTAATTTATATGCTCTCATGTAACACAGTGTTAAAATAAAAACTTAATTTGCCTTTAGAGAGAACATACAAATAATTCCAACTGTAATTTTAAAAAAAGTTATATATTATACATAATAAATCTTCTTGTAAAATTACAGTTTGAGTTATTTTTATGTTTTCTAGCGGCAAATTATTTTTATTTTAATTCTAAATATAACATATATATATTTTTACGAACCTTTGAAGCATCTGCAATACATCTTTGAAAGTTTTCAGCTTTATAATGAGCCACCGACCTCATAATGTAAAGTGTTTCCATTTTGTCATTCAATTTTATTCCGTGCGAAAATGCGCTTATTGCTCCGAGGTGATTTCCAACTTTTAAGAAGTCCCTAAACAAAAAGTACATACATTTAAAAATAATTTTTATTGAATTAAACTGTCCGACGAAAGATTTCAAACACTTATTTCAAGGTAATCTTTTGTAATTATTTTTGATGAATATGACTGTAATGGTTTAAAAGTTTAAGAGCTTACAGTTAAAATGTTTACCTTTCAGAAAATTATATATAATTAAATCTTCCTGCAACCTCTGCTCCTCCAACCAATATCAAATTTGTTCATTTTTGTGCAAAATTAAGTTCTGTTTCACGCTACCGCAAATTTGAAATGCGATTAATTTGTAAAAATTAATTATTTACTCGTAAACTATGTAAATTTATCTTTCATTAAAAAAATTTTGTAGTAATTATTTAAATTTATGACAAAGTTATGAAATTTTGAAAACTACGTGTTTTCAAAAGAAGAAAAACGCTCATTTAGTTGTGTTTTAGGAATCATACAATAATGAAAGCTGAATAACTTTTTCAACAATTAATATAATTACTATTACTTTTTAAATGGCAAATATAAATTTACGCATTTTACGATGAAATAATTAGATTTACTTATTAATCGCATTTTAAATTTGCGGAAAGGTGAAATAGGATTCAATTTGTCCAGAAAAATTGTTATATTAGATGATGGTGGGAGGGGTGGGGGTTGCAGGAAGATTTTACTACGTATCATTTTCTGCAAAACAAATATTTCAACAGTAAGCTGACCTATTTTTAGACGATTCCAATTATATTTGCCAAAAACATTTATAATTATGTTAACAAATGACCTACAAATTTCCGAAAAGTATCCGAAAACTTTTGCTTAAATGTACACCAGGTAGTGTACATTTAGAAAACAAATATACTAACTCTCCTTTATCCAAACACCATTCAGGGTCTTGTTCTTCAGGCCTCAAATCTTCTGCGACAAATCCAACATTTCTTCTGGCTTTAGCTTGTTTTGTCAACCACTTATGTGGAAAAACGAAACAATTATAAGAATAATTTATATAAACTTGTATCAAAAGAAATGAATGCAAAATTTTGTGTACCTCTTCTTCTTGTTCTTTAAAGCTTTCACGCGCGGGTGTTACGAAAACTCGTTCCGAAAATGTAACATCTATAGTTCTGCATTGTCTTGGCAAAGGTACACTTTGTCCTGATTCATTAATTTTCTTCTTGAATTCACGCTTCCTGGTTATTATTTCACGAACAGTTTTTGCTCCCGGTCGATACGAAGCACTATTTTCTTCTAAAAAAAGAAAGCTTTAAGTTTCAAAATGAATATTTTTTAATTTTGTATATAGTTTTATATAGTTAAATAGTTTTAAATTTCATTCAAGTTTTTCGCAACCTGTTTCATTATCAGAATCATAGTCATCCCATATATTGAAATCGTCGTTTTCTTCTTTTTTTTCGATTGATTCATCCTTATTTTCCATACTGAAAAATAAATAAAAATTGTTTATACAAAAAAAGTAATAAACATTAATGAATAAATGTTTGCATACTTAGTATCTTTCTTGTTTTCTATTTCTAAATATGGGTTTGCGTATGTCTGAGACCATTCATCTAGCTCGTCCATAGTTTTTTTACGACAAGAATTTTTGATATCTTCGATTTTTGTTATTTGTTCGTTATGTAAGTTCAACTGAGCTTGAACTGCTTGTCTCTGAAGGTCGCGTTTCTTTTCTAAAATAATTTTTAAATGCATGCAATTATAACTTTTGCAATACCAGGGTTGCTTTAAAGCAACTTATTTAATTTTTTTTTTTTTTTAATAAAGTAATAATAACTGATTTAATTTTCACAACATATTTAGGCGAAAATATACAATTTTATACAACAGCTGTAAATATTTTCTTTCCCTAAAATGTAAAATATTATGAAATATAGAAGAAAAATTGAAAAAACGATTTTATATCGTTTTTGTGTTATTAATACAAAGCAATTTCCGTATTCACATAAAAAAAATCACATTTTTAATCTAGAACATAATTTGGAAAGGATAAATAATAAATACATGCAATTATAAAAAGAATATAAATCAAATTCATACATTTTAAAAACAAACCTGATTTTTTCTTAGATTTTTCTATATTTAAATTCTGCATTGCTTCAAATGCGCAATTTCTTCGTTGCATTTTTAGCTCTTTTGTAAGATCCAAAGTTTCCAGACTAGGCCATTCGATATCTGTATTCCTTTTTTTCAAAGTGAAAATCAATTCTTTATTGCCAATCGTGCACAGGCTTTCCTCATCTTCTATGGAATCCCACAAAAAAAGCTCCAAAATGAAAGGCTTGTAGTGTGCCTATTTTAAATCACGCATTTGTTTAAAATTTTTGTATAAAATTTGTATACAATTTTTGTATATAATTTTTCTTGAATAATAAAAATCATGTACATACCACAAAACAATTGCAAAATATACTTTTATAACAGATCATGAATTAAGTTAATTTAATTTTGTATTATAAAGGTGCGATTATTTTTGACGGTCTGAATTTAAATTTGTTTATAAATCTGAATTTTATTTGTTTATCCTCGCGAATGACTCCCGAATTTAAAATTGATATGCTCTCTGCACAAAATAGTTGATTATCTTTCTTTAATATTCTAGGAGTTATGGGATGTTTGAAGACATCATTTAAATGTTTGAAATTGAAATCTTTTTAGAACAGTTAAATATATACTATTTGTATTTTTTACAAGTTTTGTCTATAAGATAATTAAAACAATAAAAAATTGATTAATTATGAAAATTCATGGTTTATGCACAGATTGCTTTTAATTATTTGAACCCATTATACATGTGATAATAATCAGCATCCATGAAAACACAAATGAATTGTAATAAAATTATAGTAAATAATTTAAGCAACATGTTTTAAACAACATGTCATGAAACGTTTATTAATAATAATTAATTTTGACAATTACATTTCATGATTAAATACATTGCTCAATATACTTTCAAAGAACTACACAAACTTATACTTTCTACAACTGTTTGTAATGTCAATCAAACGATATTATATATATTATTATATACATTAAAAGTTTGTTGATGAATTTATATAAAGTTAACGGTTTAATTAATTCGAAAGATAATAAATATTTTTTTGAAGTTTTTTAAAATAATAATTTTAAAAATACCATTTAGTAAATTAATAAACAAACAAAAATGAAGAAATGCACATTTTTGTTAACTCAAAAGTCATTGATTATGTTGAATGGTTGTTTGAAAAGTATTAGTGTGTCAGATGTTTGCAGAATTTCTAGTTTATTGCTCGAGAACTTTAACAAAATAAGATACTGTAAATTTTAATTGTATCTGCTGCCAATGTCACCCTCTAATAAAATTAGTAATTTTTGAGTTAAGAATTCATTTAATCACTTCCCATTTTTTAACAGTTATTATACAATGAGCTTTTTAAGACATTCTTAAAATTTCTAAGAAAATTAACAATTTAAAAATAACTTGAGTTTTCAATATTTTTTATAAGAGATTATTTATAAAAAAAACGTGTATTTTTTAGTTTTAAAGCATTAGAACCCCTATATTAATGCAAATTTTATTTGTAAATAAAGGATTTAATAGTTGAAATCTTAAACTTTCAAAGAAACAAAAATTTTTGCAATTATCTGTCAAAATAACGAAGTTATTCTAGTTTCAAGTGACTGAAATTTTATAATTAAGCGCTGGCAGTTTTCTAAGCTTTCGGATTGTACTATTATAAATTAAGATATTTTTAATATGTTTTATTATAGAATTAATATTTTCAGTGTATAATTTTAATACACATTATTTATGTATAGATAGTTAATAGTTATTTAAAGTTTGTTAAAGAGTGCGTGCGAAACACATTTAATTAATTTAACTATAATAAACAAATACCTTCATATAATTATCCAACACAAACAAGTTCACATTATTTGGAGTAACATTAACTTGAACTTGAATAATTACTTTATCAGAAGTTTGTCGCCACTCATAATCTTTGACAATAATAACTGGCATTTTTTCTCTAATAAGTATTTTATTTTTATTTCAGTGAAAACTTGGAATAAAACTTCTTCATGTTATCGATCAAACATTTACAAACCTGAAGTTTGCAAAATGTTAATGAAACTTCATTAACTACGTAGAAATGATATTTGAAAAATAATTATGCGGTTCAAATAATTGACAATCAATGTTTCATTGTAGGCGTGATTTATTGTGTAATTCAAACACTGTTCATCAATAAATTATATTTAAATACAATTACAGTAATGTCACAACAATTCGGATATTATGCTACGAATGCTCCTTTTATACTATCTGTAGAAATAATACGTTACAGACAGTACATTGTACGTATTTAATTAATCAGCCCTTCTTCTTTATATTCTCTTTTTTTTTCATTTATATAATAATAATTAACTCTTCGAATTTCCAATCACACGTGACATAATCAAAAATTTATATATAGGTGTAAACGACAAATGATGCGCTTTTACGAACATTCTGCATGTGAATACAAATGCATCGTCAGTAGAATTATAATTGAATATATACAATAAAATAACATTACAAGTTCAAAGATAAAAAACATTGATTAATATAATTACAATATCTTATACAATGTATTTACGTTAAAAATTGTGGTATACAAAAACTTATTCGTCAATGATTGCAAAAAAAAATAAAAAGTTTAAAAAGTGATGTGTCGGCTTTCCTGTTAATCGAAAATTCGTCTTCATTGTTCTTTCTCTCTCTTATGCATTTAAATCAAAAGACTAGACAAAAATATCATAGGGTATAGGATGCTTGTCTAAGTTCTTACAACTAAGACAGTTTGATGTCAGACTTAAAAGTACGTAGCTAAAAAAAGCAAGATTGGCAATCTTATATAGTTTAACACTCAACAATGTTTGAAAGCGCAATGGCAAGAAGAAGAGAGCGAATTGCTTTTTCATAATATCTTTTCTGCTTTGTAGATGTAGTACTTAATGCAGAAGTGAAGTGATGAATCACAATCTATTAAGTAGGACATAACACTGAAAACAAACAACAATTTATTATTCTACTTAGTTCAATGAAATTTTTGTAAATGATACATACATTTAGTATTTTATGATAAACATTCATTTAAAAAAAT
This sequence comes from Idris sp. 1 HC-2018, assembly GCA_022817325.1. Lineage (NCBI taxonomy): Eukaryota > Metazoa > Arthropoda > Insecta > Hymenoptera > Scelionidae > Idris > Idris sp. 1 HC-2018. The sequence continues at coordinate 9,565 of JABFPM010001201.1, read as the reverse complement.
TGCATTTTTCCTCACTAAAGTTTATTTACTTGTCATTAATACTTTAAATAAGATATAGTATTATCAAATTACTGTCCAACAAAAAAACGGACGTTTTTTATCTCATAATAACTTGGTGCAGTTTCACATTCTAAATTAATTAATACAAAAATGTTATTTAATAGTTGACAATTCCATATTATTATTTTAATCTATTTGTATAATTTTTAAAATTTACCTTTCAAAATATAATCCGTAAGTAGTGTTGGAACTGTGGGACTATCTTCATTAATTGCCTTCAGAACTAAAAATGAAACGTAAATATTATAATTGATTTTTTTAAATAATGATTTTATTTTAATGTATACACTTACTCTTTATTAAAACTTGTAATGCCTGGTTATCTGGGGGGCCACTATCTGTGTGATATGGAATAACTGTTGTTAGATACTGAAAAAGCAGAGGAAATGAGTTGTATTACTTTGTTCTATATAGTTTATAAAATAGTTTATTGTGGTCATACATTTTATTGCCAATAAAAATAACTTATACTTTTAATATATGTTTTAACATTTGTAACGTGATAGGGAAATTAAAAGAAAACAAAATGTTTTTGCAGTGCAATCAACGTATTAAAAAATATTTTTTCATTGTTCAAAAAAAAACTTTTTTTAAATTAAAAGTACCTTTGGTTCTTGTAAAGATCTGTGTTGAGGTAATGGACTGGTTCCATTGGAAACTTGGCTACGTTTTTTCGTAACGTGATGTTGTCTTCGTCGATTTTGTACTGCTAATAACAGTGAAATGAACTGGTTTTTCAATTCCTTCTCATATTCTAATTCATCTCTCAATGCCAGTTCAGATATAAGAGTTTCGCTCAATGCCGCAACTAACGATTCCATTTCACCAAGGAGGTCAGTCAGTTGACCTGAACTTAACTGTCTTAATTCTACGAAAGAAAAAAAATTCTTTCTTTAAACAATGTTGCTCAAAAAAGTCGAATATTTGATATAAAATCTAATACAAAAGAAAATTGAATTCTATTCAAAGTTCTTTTTTTATTACTACCCAAGAAACAAAAATTTACATGGAAAAATCGTCTTTTTTCACGGGTAATATTATTTGTAAATAAAACTTCACTGAAACAAGATGTTAGTATAATTACAGAATTTTCTGCAAAATCACAGAAAAATATGTTCTGTAAAAAAGCCTGTACTTTTACTGAGGTTTCGTTTCAGTGTATAATATTTTTTTCATTTAATAAAAAATAATAATTATTATGAAAGCACCAAAGCTACAACAAACAAAAATACTCGAGAAAGAAAAGATCGTCTAGATCTAAAAATTGTGCGTTTCTTAGTGGCGTACTTTTTTCGTGTAAGGGAGAACCAAGAACCTCTTTACTTCTTTCTAGAGCTTCGTCTGTGTCGAGCAAAGAACCCTCAGAATCTGGAGACCTTTCGGTGGAAGGTGTTTCCTACAAATTATTATATTTATTATTAATTCTTTTATGTTAGCTTCAAGTTAGATTAAAAATAGTAAATTCTTGATAAGCCACCTGCATAATGTCGTCGATTTCTCTCAATACTTCTTCGGCTGTTTTGAGTGGTTCCTCTGGACTGTTCATGTCTGTGCTACTTGACAAAATCAGTGCGTGCATATCCAAATCTGTTGCCACAGCCTCATCTTCATTACTCAAATCTTCCAGTTCGGGTCTGAAAATATATAAATTTCAATTAAAACTGAATTTAATACTTACATTCTATTAAAATTTTAAAATTTCTGATTTAAGTATTAAATTTTAAAACTTAAAGTTTTAACTTTTTGATTTAAATTATTAGCTTTATGATTAAAATTTTATTTGTGTATACCTGTCCAGAGAAATGGGTGCCTCGTTCAAATTTAACGCTGGCATGTGAAGTTTTCGTGCGTAAGACTTGCTCCAATCGATTGGTAATATGTTACCAAAGGTGCCAGTTATGGTCCACCACATTCTGTAATAAAAAAAGAAAAAATATTAAAGATTAAAAGAAACTCTCAAGACTCTTACCGATTAAATTATTTTAAATTTTCACTTGATTATAAACTTTTTTTTGTTAAAAACATAAATTAAATATTAATATATATTATTAGACGTATCAAAATTTTGATAAAAAGTGTGTAATAGCTCGTGTTACAGAGATATGTAAATGTCTGTTATTGGCCTGCCGGATATTTCTCACAAACATTACATCTAACACGTGTGCCCGCATAAATTGTTAATGATTCTCTCTCAACAGACATATGGTTAACGATCTTGAATGAGATACGATAATAAGATGTGCATGATACAAACGTACTCTTAACATTTGCTACTTATAAAGTTTTTTGTTTTCAAGTTCGTTTTTATTAATCATGTATACATTTGTAATATTAGATAATATTTGAAATCTTATTTAGTTATAAAATCAGCCCTGTTATAATTATAATAAATTGTTTAAGTTCATGTAATTAAGCACGCGCTGTAATATATGCCATCAAAGATCCAGTTTTCGCAGCCAATTCCATCCAAATGTGTTTGAGCCGAGAAAAATGTATCTTTGAGTTTAACCACACGCAGCGGCGGAGTTTCTCTCTCGCATCGTCAATTTAGATTGAGGTCAATTCCAGCCACTTGAGTTTCTCATTAATGTTAAAAACGGATGTTACGGCTGCATCACGCACCTTTCAATAAGCCTGTATCATATCAAAAAGTTGAATCTTTTAAATAATTTGAAATTAAAAACAATTGTCTTTTAATTATTAAAAAAACAGAATAAAATTTGACTTTAATAAAAAAGACTGTGAAATATTTTCGGTGTCCTACTTTTCAATTAATATTCCAACAATTTTTAGTATACAAAAATTTGTAATTATAATTTTTATTTAAAATTATTTTGTGATTATTAAAATTGTCCAAAATTCTTTTGAGAATTTTTGCTGAGAAAGAAAACAAGATGCATGATCATTAAAACATGACTGTGCTAATGTTGATACTTGCACTTGAATTTTTATAATGATGAAGTGCCCTCAGGATTTTTTGATTTGCGCATGCCCGTTGGTATTGACGCGAAACGCGGTGTCTCGACTCCGTGCGAATGTTAAGAGCAAAACAGAGAAAGAGAGCACGCTTATTGAAACAAGATAAAAAGACGATGCAAAAGGACTCGCGATTAATTGATTAATTTTACTATCACAGTTTGAATTCGCATGTTATTTATTGAGATTGACAAATGTCCAAATCAAGAGTTTGAATTAAAAAAAAACTATGATACCTAAAAAAAGTATATACATTATACAAAAAGTATTGCGATATTCTAAAATGTATAAATTATGTACTTTCAATTTTTCACTTAAAAAGGAGACACTTAAAATGATAAGTGTAAATTTTATCGCAGTTCTAGTTGGAAATGATGTATGCTCTTAATTTTGAGATCAAACTGATATGTTTCAGGCTGAACATTATAAAGATCATGCTCTTTTAGGATAAATGACATTTACGTTCTATGACACTTCAAAAGATATAATTTAGGAAAGACACTGGCTGTGACGTCATGCAACCAATTTATATTATAAAATTTTCAAATTTTAAATTCTTCAATTTTGCAAGTATTTAAAAATGTATTTTTTAATAAAATTAATATTTTATGAAAGCTATATATTGAAATGTCCTATAATATATTTTATATATTGTTCTAGTTAGTGTTGACTGGCATTTAATAAATTCGTTGAGTAAATTAATCCATTATTAAAACCGTGCATTTCATAAATTGATTTTGCATATTCAGTTTGACAGGTCAATTATGACCAGCATTATTTGCTGTATCGCACAATCGTGCAAGCATAAAAATAGATATGATTATATAGGTGATGGAAACAATTTTCATCTGCACACTAATAGTGTTAACAATAATTTTTCGACTCCCACGACCAATTGCCATTGAGCAAATTAAACGGACAAATAATTTCCTTATATGATGTGATCCGATGGAGAAAGCTACACCGCGCAAAACTGGCATTAGTCGTGAGAGTCGTTGCGCCTCTTTTTATATATATATATATATAAAAAAGTAATGGAAATCGATAAATAAAAACAAAATGCCGATAATTCTGCACACTGCGGAGAGAACATTTTATCATAATGCTCACGGTTTAGTGTGATTTTAATTTTGTTATTTTCTCAGTATAAAAGAAAAATGTTTAGTAATATTATTTTCCAAGTGTAATTTATTAAATGTATAAAAAGTATATTATTTTTTAAATTGAAAAAAAACAACTACAAATCCAATACAAATTAGTAGAAATGTAACATGGATGTGATTAAAAAGAAAAAAAAGTTATACATTTAATTATGCAACGATGGGTTAAGTATACATAAGTTTTCTTTCCTTTGCTTTTCCTTTTTCCAGCTATATAAAGATTAGTTACACCATTTTCGAAGCTCTTGGCAGAAGTGCAGACAATATCTGAGTTATAATGTAAAATAGATTAATGGAAATAGTTCAACGATTTGCAAATATTTAATGTCATCTTTGAAATTTAGATCAAGTTCAAAATGATTTATGTAATTCTTATTCTTATTTAGGAGAAATTACAATTCCTCATAAAATTTAACACATTTTATACATAAAATTTGAAAACAAAACTCTAGTTAGAAGTTTAAAAAACTTGAAAATTTATTTCAAAAAATGTTTAACAACTGCTGTAACAAACTCTCGTTTCTGCTGATTATGCATTTTACATCATCTAATACATCATTTAATGCTGATCAAAGACTTTTGAGAAACTGAAGAAACCTGTTCAAAAAGGCTTCAGGTATTAGTCAAGTGAGTGCTGTTGGGCAACAGTGCCCGATTACACACGACTTGTATTACAGACGAAGACGATTTTGACTAATCATCTTCAATATATATGGTATATATCTTCTATATACCTTTACCTATATATATATATTCACCCACCTAATGTTTTCAATTAATAAATGAAAATTGTGAAACAATAGCAAAATGTGGAATCCCTTGTAAGCTAAACTCAATCGTGTTTCACACTAGAGACAAGCGTATAAGAGCTGGGAGTCTTATTTTCTTTTGTATTTAATCTAGTATAAACTACGGTCAAGATCAAATTAAAATTCCTGGAATTTTTAAAGTAAAATGTAAAAAATTAAATTAAAAACTCAAAATGTACATTCACAAATTTTAAAAGTAAATCAAAAACTTAAATAATAAATTAAAAAAAAACAAGTAAATTAAAAATTCAAAAATACATTAAAATATGGAGAACTGAATTGAAAAATTCAAAAAATAATCTAAAAATCTTAGTATTTTTGATGTTGTAATAAAAATAAATATACTTACTGGCATTCGTTCATGATTTCTTCTTGCGTGCGAACCTGAACTGGAGCAAGGGACTCGACATCAGTGCCATAGTCCCGAAAGCAGGAAGTAATTTTTTCGTCAAATGTGTTAACCAGATCTTCCAGACTGCCACTAAATGGACTGAATGTTCCCTCTTGTAAGATGTCAGTTCCAAGTTCGTCTGTTTTTGGAGGTGCAGTTATGTTGCAGTTTTCTTCAAAACTTGCCTCCAAATTTACGTCCAATAATTGTTCTACAATACATAAAAAAAGAAATAAAAATATTTAACTCTCCTACATATTTCATTATTTAAAATAAAAAAAACCCTGTCAAAATGTTGACATTCTTAAGGCTTAAGAAAAAATTTTTTTTTCCTTGAGATGAGCAATATATAATCTCTCTCCACTGCGTGTGAGCAATCAATTCAAATACGGTTATTTATTTCAAGATAATCAGAGTGTGCTAATGAAAGCCTTTCAGTTTTTGAATGAGATCCTTGGACGTGTAATCGAGCTCCTAGTGTATACTTTGTTCGAGCTTAAAGTGAAAATGACCAAAACATATACAGAATGGTAATCAAATTTTAATTGTCAATAAGATCGTTGCAAAGATATCTGACGCAAATGCGCTGGCATTTTGACAAATTTAACTTGTGAAAGTTCTGATGTTTTTGTTATTTCATATAAAAAAAAAATCAATAACAAGTCTTAAAATAAATACAATTATTTGTCTGTTGTTTCAGCGAACTACAATTGCTTTCATATTTATTTATCAACATATAGTGAAAAAATTTATAAGATAAATTCTTTTTTATATGCGATGATAATTGTTTTTTAGTTACTGGTGTAAGTTAATTTTAGCAAAATTAAAATATAACTTAAGTATTACTCAAATATTATTTTATTATTATGCTTATAAAAATTATATTCATAAAATAGTTTAAAAAAAAATAATTGTCGTGCTGTGCAATTAAATTGTTTACAGCACTGATTTTACAAACATAAAGACATTAACTTTTTACGAAAAAACTTGAAATTAATCTAAAAAGTTATAATAATCTAAGTTATAAAAGAAGTAAAAGTTATTTTTAATTTAATATTTATAACAAATATAGCTTTTCATTTGATAATATTATTCTTTGAATATGAATATATGTACATATAATACAGCATGTCATCAAAAATGCATCATAAAATATATATATTATATATGATATGAATCTTCCTCTTTTATAATTAGCATTTCATTCTTCCTTCAAAATTTTCAGTTTTATATTGTTATCGCTGTTATTGTGTTTACATTAAACAAAAAATAAATAAAAATAAAAAAAATATTTGTTAATTTTGCATTACTTTCATCCATTCAAAAAACCACTGCAACTAATTAAAAAATCATGTCAAAAGCAAATCAAAACACAAATTAATTTACTTAAGTAAAATCAATAGCACCGATTTAACTTTATATGATTAACATTTTACATGCTCGGTCTAACGGCAAATTTCTAAAGATTGATCTATCAGATCTAAATTAAAAAACACTTTCAAATGATTTAAAATTATAGTCACAAACCGTATGTAAAATATATTAATATATATAAACATATTTAAATAAACTGCATACAGTAAACTGCTCTAAAAGTGAAAATACAAAAAATAAACATAAAGTGCTCAAAAATGATGATAAGAAATAAAAAAAGTGCTCCAAAAATCGACAAAACCAAATAAACAAAAAGTGATAAAAAATTTTGCAGGCTTTTGTCATTTATTTATTTTTGATTAATTCTATAAAAATTAACCTGCATACAAGTCTATTTGCATAAGTACATGTGTATATATATAGTTATACGTGACAAAAGAGAGCTCATCATGAATACTGAATGTTTACATCCCTCGGAACGAACTGTCAGCCAAAAAAGGCAATCGTCACTAAGACATGAGACAAAAAAGGTGCAGACCCGTGAGCAGGTTCATGTTCTTGATGCTGGCTGTGTCCTCGTCCTCGAAGCGTGCCAAGGGTGCTTCGAACTTCAATTCGGCAATCTTGCCCGCCATGTCCCTCATTATTGAATTTCAAGTCCAAGCCCGTGTCTGCGGGAAAGATGGCCACACCGCAAAAGAATCCAAAGCGTCAGTTGTCTGCGAGCAGTTCACGTCACGCTCATTAATGATTAAACGATTACAGCCCCCAAACACACTCGCGGGTGTGCCACACAAACGAGCTGAAACGGGAGCGCACTTGTGCCACAGCAGTCACTCAAAGTTGCACTGACACAAGTGTCGTTCTGCGACGCTCGGTGAAGCGCAGGAGCGTCGCGGAGTGGGGGAAAATGTAAAAAACAACAATAACAGATTATTAATTTCATTATTAATTTGCTCGAAAAAAGTAATTATTTATCATTTTTAGACATATTTATACTTTTGATTGATAATTAATCATTTAAATTTGGCGCCTTTTTCAACCGTTTCAGTTGATAAGTTATCGTCTGGCGCTTCAATCGATTTTGAAGTGGAATCCGAGAGCCGCAATCTTGTGTACGTCAAAGTTTAAGATTTTGTCGAGGCCTCAAAGTAAATGACATTTGAGTGTAAATAAAATATACATATATTCATTTGATTAGTGAGAAAAAGAAAACAACACAATTTTATCTAAGTAAATTTGATTTTATAATACGATATTGTTTATTAATTAACGTGCAGTTATTGTTGTTTAATTAAAATGATTTATACATTAACTGGTTTTTTACATTTTTTTGCAAGCCGTTTGGGTTTTGTTTATATTTTGTTAATTTTAATTGTTTTAATAATTATATAAATTTCATAATTTTAATGCTGCTTTTTGCGTGATAAGTATATTTATGCAATAAAATACGAAATACAATTTATTTTAGTGTATTTATAAGTAAAGCTTTTGTTTTTTTTCAATAATAAATTATTTTATTTTTATTTAGACTTTTGAAAATGACGAAGGAGGCGATGGACGTTGTATCGGAGCCAACAATAGAAGAAAAATTACATATGAATTTTCCAACCAATTATGTCAGAGTTCCTGTCAAGCATGCTAATTTAGGAATTCGGAGTCCTGCAATGTAAGTAACTTTTTTTAAGTTAATTCTTATTAATTTAATACTTTGTTCAAAGAGATCTTTTATTTAAAGTAATGTAGTATTTATAAATATATTTAAGAAAAGTAGTATAGAAAAACTTTTGACTAGATAAAATTGTTAATAAATTGTATTTATCTTTTTAGGGACATGAGTACAATGGTAGAACTTACTTCATTCAGTACGTTAGGCAAAATTCAGCCTTTCCTGGTAACCATTTCGTCCACTGCAGCACTTCTTGTTGATCTTCATTGCCATTTGTCAGACAAAGAAGTTTGCGGATATTTAGGCGGTCACTGGGATATCAATTCTCACAGTAAGTGGAACTGAAAAATAATTAAACTCAAATAACATTTTCATATTTGCTCGATTCAAATTTTAGGATATTAAAAAATATTGATTGAAGGATGTTGATACTCTTTTGAAAAAAATGCTAACTTTTTATACAATTAAGTTGATTTCAAAATGCTAACAAATAAATGTATTACTACATTTAGAAACTGATCTAAATAATGTAATAAGTAATCTTAATTTACTTAAAATATAATTAAATACTTAAAAAATTACTTGTTTAAAATTATTTTAAAGTTGAGTACAGAGAAATGACTGTTTGAATTAACTTTTACAGTTTTTAATATTTTGACTTAAAATTGTGCGGACATCTTTAAAAATATATTGTCAGCAAAATGTCATTAGCTTGTTAAAAAAAATAATACCATGAAAAGTTAAAAAGTTTTGTTCAAAGGGGTTGCTCACTTCTTTTAAGTCACTTTATGCCTTTCAAAATTTCCTGTCAAGCATTACAATATCCTTAGATGACAAGTAAATTTAATAATTTTAAGAGGTACTTTATTTTAGACTTTCTTCTTATATACAATTTAATAACAAAATATAGAAAACTTAAATCCTATTCTACATATATCTTTACAACAAAATTCATGATAATTGAATTAAAAAAAAATTAATTGAATAAATATCTGACTTATTAAAAATTTCAATAATTTTAAATGTTTGCAGACTTGTCAATTCTCGGTGCTTTTCCGTGCCGTTATGCGGGAAAAGATAAAACTGCCGCGGCCGCAGTTGAGGCTGAAATTGCAAAAGCCATGGA